>JAREIK010001548.1:240321-365465 GCA_029783825.1 Sapria himalayana
TCTAAATTATTTAGGTTTTTTAATTATATTTTAATTTATATCTATCTTATTAATTATAGATTATTAATTTTTTGATAATTATTAAAATATCTATCAATAAATTGTTTATATTGAATTTATATGATATATAATTAATATGATTATTATAAATATTTATTGTATTCACTTTTTAAAATAAATTAAAAATTATTATATTTTCAAATGTTATAACCTTAAAAAATGAGAAAAATTAATAAAAAAAATTTTTGTTATTTCAATTTTAAAATAAAACCTATAGATCATTAAATGCTTAGTTACTTAAATCTGTAATCTCATAGACCCCAAAACCCCTAAATACATAAACTTTTAACAGCTATATACTTAATAAATAATAAACCTCATTTTTATTTCTATTATTATATTTATAAATATTCATTTTTAATTATTTATAGTTTATTAATTTAAAAAAATTAATTACAAAAAAAATTTCAAGTGAGGACAAATATTATTTAAATAATTTATTTGTATCAATAAAAAAATATAGGCTTATAAAAAGAAGGAAATATTTGAAAATTAAATATTATTATTAGTAATATATTTTGAGTTAATTTTGATCATTTTGTTGTTATGTAAAATTTTTAATTAATATTTATATAATTAATATATTTATTAATTTAATTATTGATCAGTATATCCTATATATCAGGTAAAGTATTGAAATTCAATGATTATGATATAGTTAGTAGATTGAATATAATTATACATGGTATTCACCTTGCAAAAAATTTAAAAATTATTTATATTTTAAAGTTTATTAACCTTTGAAAATCAGATAAAAATCAAAAAAAACTCTATTATTTTTATTATATAACCAAAAACTATAAATCACTAAATACCTAAAAACATAAATTGCTAAACTCTTAATGACAAACTCCTATATTAACAATCCATTAAACCAGTATATCAATCTATATAAAATCATAAATCTTATTTTAATTTGTATTCATTATAATTTAAAATATTCATTTTAATTATTTATTAGTTTTTTTTAAAGAAATATTAATTGCAAATAAATAAAGAGTGAGACAAATATAATTTAATAATTTATTTTTAATCAAAAAATAAATATAACCTTATAAAAGTAGTGAAAATTTAAAAACAAATAATTATCATTTAGTAATATATTTTAATTGATTTTGAATCATTTTAGGTTTTGCATTTATATTTTAATTGCTATCAATCTTATTAATAATAGTTTATTAATTTATTTTTTGATCATTATTATAATATCTATCAATAAAATTACTAATATTGAATTTAAATGTCTTATAAATATTAAGATTATTATAACTAAATATTATATTTACATGTGAAAAAAAGTTAAAAATTATTATATTTTCAAAGGTTATAAGCTTCAAAATTGTTAAAAAATCACAAAAATAATTTTATTATTATTTTATAATTTAAATAAACTTATAAACCACTAAATGTCTAATCATTTAAATATCTAGACTCCTTAACGCAAAAAATTCCTAAATACTTAAACCATTAAACCTATATCACCTAAATAATAAATAATAAATTTCATTTTTATTTGTATTCATTATAATTTTAAATATTCATTTTAATTATTTTTTAATTGATTTTTATAGAAATATTAATTATAAAATAAATAATGAGTGAGACATATAATTTAAATATATTATTTTTTATGAAAAAATAATAAGCTTATAAATATAAACAAAATTTCAAAAATTTAAAATTTTATTTAGTAATATAATTTACTTTTATTTTGAATTATTTTGGGTTCTACAAATATATTTTAATTAATATCTATCTTAATAATAATAGTTTATTAATTTATTTTTCGATCATTATAATAATATATATTAATAAAATTGTTTATATTAAATTTACATCAAATATAAATATTAAAATTATTATAACTAAGTATTGTATTCATATTTTACAAAGATTAAAAATTAGTATATTTTCAAAGGTTATAACATTTGAAAATCACGAAATTCATAAAAATAATTTTTTTATTATTTCATTGATTAAATAAATCCTATAAACACCTATATGTTCAAACATATTGATCAAAAACTCCTTAACCCCAAAACTACAAAAAACATAAACCATTAAAAAGGTATACACTAAATAATAAAATATATATCTCTTTTTTATTAGTATTCATTATAATTTTAAATATTCATTTTAATTATTTATCAATTTATTTTTATAGAAATATTAATTACAAAATAAATTATTAGTTGGACAGATATATTTTAGATAATTTATTTTTCATCAAAAAAATATATATGCTTATAAAATGAGGCAAAATATTTAAAATAAAAAATTATTATTTAGTAATATATCTTATTTTGATTTTGAATAATTTTACATTCTATCATTATATTTTAATTTATATGATTCTTATTAATACTAGTTTATTAATTTATTTATTGATCATTATTATTATATCTATTAATAAAATTATTTATATTGAGTTTACATTATATATAATTATTATGATTATTATAACTAAATATTATATTCACATTTAAAAAAATTTAAAATTATTATCTTTTCAAATGTTACAACCTTCAAAAATTAAAAAAATTTAAAAATTAAATTTTTTGTTTTTTAATTCTTAAGATAATAACTATAAATCACTAAAGGTCTAAATACGTAAATCACTAAATTCCTAAACCCAAAAATAGCTAAATACTTAAACCATTAAACCTGTATATCCTGGATAATAAATAATAAATCTCAATTTTATTTTTGTATTCATTATAATTTTAAATAATTATTTTAATAATTTATTAGTTTATTATTATAGAATTATAAATTACAAAATAAATTATGAGTAAGACAAATTAATTTAAATAATTTATATATAATAACAAAAATATAAAGCAAAACATTATAAAAATTATTATTAAGTAATATATTTTACTTTGATTTTGAATAAATTTAGATTTTGCAAATATATTTTAAATAATATCTATATTATTAATAATAGTTTATTAAATTTTGTTTGATCATTATTATAATATCTTGCAATTAAATTATTTATATTGAATTTAAATGAGTTATAATTATTTAGATTATTATAACTAAATATTATATTTACATTTGAAAAAAATTTAAAAAATATTATATTTTCAAAGGTTATAACCATCAAAAATTAAAAATATAATAAATATAAATTTTTTGTTATATCATTTTAAAATAAAACTTATAAACCACTAAATTCCTATACACTTAAACCTCTAAACTCAAAAACAGATAAGCCCCTAAATACTTAAACCTTAAAACTCGTAAACCTTAAATATCATTTAAATAATTTATTAAAATATTAATTACAAAATAAATTATGAGTGAAACAAATATAATTTAAATAAGTTATTTTTCATCAAAAAATAATATAAGCTTATAAAAAGAAGCAAAAATTAAAAAAAAATTATTATTTAGAAATAAATTTTACTTAGATTTTTAATATTTTTAGCTTTTGCAATTATATTTTAATTTATATCTATCATATTAATAATAGCATATTAATTAATTTTTTGATAATTGATATCATATCTATCAATAAAATTATTTATATTTAGTTTATATCATATATAATTTTACTGATTATTATTACTAAATATTATATTCACATTTTTAAAAAATTTTAAAATTATTATATTTTCAAAGGTGAAAAAATATTTATTATTTAAATATTTTTGTTGTTATTTCATTGGTGAAAAAATATTTATTAATTCAAAGGTGAAAAAATATTTATTGTTTAAATATATTTTCAAAGGTGAAAAAAATATTGTATTCACCTTTGAAAATGTGAAAAAATATCAAAAAAAATTTTGTTGTTATTTCATTGTTTAAATAAAAACTATAAAACACTAAATGCCTAAAAACATAATATTTATCAATAATATTGTTTATGTTGAATTTATATGATATATAAATATAATGATTATTATAACTAAATATTGAATTCACATTTGAAAAAAATTTAAAAATTATTATATTTTGAAATGTTATAACCTTTGAAAATATCAAAAAATAATAGAAATAAATATTTTGTTATTTTAATTTTTAAATAAAACCTATAAACCACTAAATGCATACACATTAAAATCAATAAACTTCTAATGCCCTTAATGCCTAAATACATAAACCATTAAACTGCTATATACTACTTAATAATTAAGAAATCTAATTTTTATTTCAATTTATTATTATTTTATATATTCATTTTAATTATTAATAAGTTTATTTTATAGAAATATTTATTACAAAATAAATTATGAGTGAGATAAATATAATTTAAATAATTTATTGTTAATCAAAAAATATATATACGCTTATAAAAGAAGTAAAATTTTAAAAATTAAAAATTATTATCCAGTAATATTTTTTTACTTTAATTTTGAATCAATTTGGGTTCAGTAAATATTTTTTAATTAATATCAATCTAATTAATAATATATTATTAATTTAATTTTTGATCATTATTATAATATCTATCATTAAAATTGTTTATATTGAATTTATATGATATATAATTAGTAAGATTAATATAATTAAACATAGTATTCACATTTCAAAAAATTTTAAATATTATTATATTTTCAAAGGTTATAACCTATGAAAATGAGGAAAAATTACAATTTTTTTTGTTATTTTATTGTTTTAATAAAACCTATAAACAACTAAATGCCTAAAAACATAAATTGATACTGTCATAAACGACAAAACCTCTAAATACTTAAAATATTATATTAGTTAACATTAATAATAATTCATAAATCTCATTTTAATTTTTATTCATTATAATTTTAAATTTTTATTTTAATTATTATTAGTTTATTTTTATAGAAATATAAATTACAAAATAAATTATTATTGAGACAAATCTAATTCAAATTAGTTTGGTATACCCAAATAATAAAGATTAAATATAAATATTATTTTTTTCATTTTAATTGGAAATATTCATTTTAATTATATATTTGTTTATTTTTATATAAATATTAATTAAAAAATAAATTATGAGTTAGACAAATATAATTTATATAAATTAATTTTCATCAAAAAAAATGGATAAACTTTTTAAAAGAAAAAAAAATTTCAAAACAAATTATTATATAGTAATATATTTTGATTTCTTCTGAATCATTTTAGGATTTTTTATTTTATTTTATTTGATATCTATCTTATTTATAATAGATTATTAATTTATTTTTTTGATCATTATTAGAATATTTATCAATAAACTTATTTATATTAAATTTATATGATATATAAATATAATGATTATTATAACTAAATATTGAATTCACTTTTGAAAAAAATTTAAAAATTATTATATTTTCAAAGGTTATAACCTTTGAAAATATCAAAAACTAATAAAAATAAATATTTTGTTATTTTAATTTTTAAATAAAACCTATAAAGCACTAAATTCATACATAGTTAAATCAGTAAACATTTAAGGCCCGTAATGCCTAAATACATAAACCATTAAACCGCTATATGCTACTTAATAATTAAGAAATCTAATTTTTATTTCAATTTATTATTATTTTAAATATTCATTTTAATTATTTATAAGTTTATTTTTACAGAAATATTTATTACAAAATAATTTATGAGTGTGACAAATATAATTTAAATAATTTATTTTTAATCAAAAAATATATATACGCTTATAAAGGAAGTAAAAATTTAAAAATTATTATCCAGTAATATTTTTTACTTTAAGTTTGAATCAATTTGGGTTTTGTGAATATTTTTTAATCAATGTCTATCTTATTATTAATAGTCTATTAATTTAATTTTTGATCATTATTATAATATATATCAATAAAATTGTTAATATTGAATTTATATGATATATAATTAATATAATTATTATAACTAAATATTATATTCACATTTCAAAAAATTTTAAATATTATTATATTTTCAAAGGTTATAACCTATGAAAATGACAAAAAATTTCAAAATTTTTTTTTTGTTATTTTATTGTTTAAATAAAACCTATAAACTACTAAATGCCTAAAAGCATAAAAAGAAGCAAACCATTAAAAAAATATTATTTAGTAATATATTTTACTTTGATTTTGAATAAATTTACGTTTTGCAAATATATTTTAAAAAATATCTATCTTATTAATAATAGTTTATTAATTTATTTCTTTATCATTAATATAATATTTATAAATATAATTTTTTATATTGAATTAACATGATATATAATTATTAAGATTATTATAACTAAATATAGTATTCACATATAAAAAAAATTTAAAAATTATTATATTTTGCAAGGTTATAACCTTCAAAAATGAGAAAAAATAACAAAAATAAAGTTTTTGTTATATCATTATTTAAATAAAACTTATAAACCATTAAATGCCTAAATTCATAAATCTCTAAACTCCTAAACCCCAAAGCCACTAAATACCTAAACCTTTAAACTCATAAACCTTAAATATAATTTAAATAATTTATAGAAATATTAATTACAAAAAAAATTATGAGTGACAAATATAATTTAAATAATATATTTTCAATCAAAAAAATATATAAACTTATAAAATGATGCAAAAATTAAAAAAATTATTATTTAGTAATAAATTTGACTTTTATTTTGAATCATTTTAGGTTTTTTAATTATATTTAAATTTATATCTATCATATTATTAATAATTTAGTAATTTATTTTTTGATAATTGATATAATATCTATCAATAAAAGTGTTTATATTTATTTTATAATATATATAGTTATAATAATAATTATTACTAAATATTGTATTCACATTTTTAAAAAATTTTAAAATTATTATATTGTCAAATGTTATGACATTTGAATATTTGAAAAAATATAAAAATACATTTTTTGTTATTTTATTGTTTAAATAAAAGCTATAAACCATTAAATGCCTAAATACTTAAATCAATAACATCAAAATCTTGAAAACCCTAAATATATAAATTTTTTAAACAATATATATCCTAAATAAAAAATTATAAATATCATTTTTATTTTTTTCATTATAATTTTAAATATTCATTTTAATTATTTATTGGTTTATTTTTATATAAATATTAAATACAAAATAAATTATAAGTTGGAGAAATAAATTTTATATCAATTATTTTTCAACAAAAATATATATATAAACTTATTAAAAGAATAAAAAAATTAAAATCAAAAAATTATTATATAGTAATATATTTTCCTTTGTCCCTAAATAATTATTAATAAATCTCATTTTTATTTGTTTTCATTTTAATTTAAAAAATTCATTTGATTGTTTAGTTTTTTATTTATATATATATATTAATTATAAAATAAATTATGAATTAAAAATATAATTTATAAAAATTATTTTTCATCAAAAAATAGATAAGCTTATAAAAAGAATAAAAATTTAAAAACAAATAATTATTATTAAGTAATATATTTTGCTTTGCTTTTGAATCATTTTAGGTTTTGATATTATATTTTAAGTAATATAAATCTTATTCATAATAGATTTTTAATTTATTTATTAATAATTATTAAAATATCTATCAATAAAATTGTTTATTTTGAATTTATATGATATATAATTATTATGATTATTATAAATAAATATTTATTCACATTTGAAAAAAATTTAAAAATTATTATATTTTCAAAGGTTATAATCTTTGAAAATATCAAAAAATAATAAAAATAATTTTTTTTTATTTTTTATTTTAAATAAACACTATAAACTACTAAATGCATACATAGTTAAATAAGTATACTTCTAAACCCTATAATGCCTAAATACATAAACCATTAAACTGTTATATACTAATTAATAATTAATAAATCTAATTTGTATTTCTATTTATTATAATTTTAAATATTCATTTTAATTATTTATTAGTTTATTTTATTAGAAATATTTATTACAAATATAATTTATATAATTAAACTGCTATATACAAATATTTATTGAAATATTTTAAATGTTCATTTTAAAGTATGAGTGAGACAAATATAATTTAATTAATTTATTTTTAATAAAAAAAATATATCGTTCTAAAAGAAGTAAAAATTTAAAAAATAATTATTATTATCTAGTAATATATTTTACTTTAATTTTGAATGAATTTGGGTTTTGTAAATATTTTTTAATTAATATCTTTCTCTTTATTAAAAGTTTATTAATTTAATTTTTGATCATTATTATATTGTTTAACAATAAAATTGTTTATATTGAATTGATATGATATATAATATTATTAATATTATTATAACTAAATATTGTATTCACATTTTAAAAAATTGAAAATATTATTATATTTTCAAAGGTTATAACCTATGAAAATGATAACATATTATAGAAATTTTTTTTGTTATTATATTTTTTTATATAAAACCTATAAACCACTAAAAGCATAAAAACATAAATCGCTAAACTTCTAATGACAAAATGTCGAAATACTTAAATTATTAAACTGGTATACATTAATAATAAATTTTAAATCTCATTTTAATTTTTATTCAGTATAATTTTAAATTTATATTTTAATTATTTATCAGTTTATTTTTATAGAAATATTAATTACAAAATAAATTATTAGTGAGACGGATATAATTTAAATTAAACTTGTATCCCTAAATAATAAATAATAAATAATAAACCTCATTTTTTTTTGATTATAATTTTAAATATTCATTTTAATTATATATTTGTTTATTTATATATAAATATTAATTACAAAATAAATTATGAGTTAGACAATATAATTTATATAAATTATTTTTCATCAAAAGAATATAGATAAACTTATTAAAATAAACAAAAATTAAAAAACAAAAAATTTTTATATAGTAATATATTTTTCTTTGCTTATGAATCATTTTAAGGTTTGTAATTATATTTTAATTAGTATCTATCTTATTTTTAATGGATTATTAATTTATTATTTGATTATTATTAGAATATTTATCAATAAAATTGTTTATATTGAATTTATATAATATATAAATATAATGATTAGTATAACTAAATATTTTCAAAGGTTATAACCTTTGAACATATCAAAAAATAATAAAAATAAATTTTTTGTTATTTTATTTTATAAATAAAATTAATAAACCACTCAATGCTAGGGGTGCTCATGGGACGGGACAGGATGGGGATTACAAATCTCCCGGCTCTTCCTACATTCCGGAAAATTTTTTTTTAAGATCCAGACCCATCCCATAGGTTGAAAATATCGGGACGAGACTGGATGGAGATCTGGGATTTTGGGTATGATAAAATAGTTTTGGGACAGGAGGGAGTTCAGACATTTTTTTCAAATTATTTCTTCAAACCGATCAAGTTAGTTCATGTCGAAACCTTTTGTTGTAGCATTTATCATTCCTTAGTTATGTATCTTTCAAACTCAAATTGGGCCAATTTTGTTTTATCAAATAGGCTGAATACCTCAAACAAGTTCCATTACCTTGTCAAAAGATTTGATGAGTAGAAAAGAATAGAAATGTTAAATAGAACGGGACCGAGGTGTGTGCTTAATTTGGTTCTTTATTTTTTCACAAGTTGGCTTTGTTCAGCCGAGTGAAAGTTAACCATAATAGCAATACTACATTTTTTAAACAATTACTTAAGATATTAAGGAATAGCTAAAGATGACTACAAACATTGGTAGCAGCAATTACTACTTAAGTAATTTCTAAAATTAGGCAGCTTAATATAACAAAAAAAAATACAACTAATAACAACCATGATAATAATCATTTTAAAGGACCGTCCCGGAACAGCAACGAAAATCCAAACCCAATTAATTATTTCTTCTAAAACTCCTCCATTTTCTTCCTCCACTATAGAAGGACAACCAAAGAAGAAAAGGTGTTAATCATGTATACATAAATTTCTAAGGTGAAAGAGTAATAAAAAAAATTACCTTATAAAATTTAACACACTTATTCCAAATTTATTCGGCCAACTATAGTTGGAAGAATATTTGGATATTGTGACCCCTCTGAAAATTTTAATTGAATCATATTTTTATTAAATTGAATGAATAAAATAAGTAAAAGTTAAATTAAAATTTTCAAGATTTGTATACTAACCTGATTCATTATCATCAAGGTCTTGAACTAATTCTTCAATTTCAATAGGTTTGTTTGAGGTTTTCAACCAATCTTGTAGACATATGAAACTTCAGATGTAATAGGTGTTAAAGAACTCCTAAATTTATCTAAAGTTCTCCCTCAGTGCTAAATGTAGATTCGTAGGCCACAGTAGATGCTTGGATAGCAAATACATCCCTTGCAACATTTGCCAAAGAAGGATACCTAATCTCATTTACCTTCCACTTGTTTATAAGATCAAAATCAAATCTATTTTTTTCAAGTTTGTCCTCCAAGTACCTATCCTAGTCTTCCAAAGCTGCAACTTCTGTTCTTTCTCCAATTCAACAAAAAAAACCATCAACATACGTATCACTACCATCAAAGAAATTATCATTTTTCTTCAATACAGTAGAAGAGAAATCATCTTCTTTTGATTCATCTTCATTTAAATCTTTATAATCATCCATCATCTCATTTAAAGCATTTATAACCTTTTTCACCAAATTTTTAGCCAATTCCTCTCCATAATACTAAGTGTACTTAACCTTGAGATATTTGAGCGTATATCAGGGATCCAACACTACTGCTACAAAAAGCATAATATTTGTTGACTGGTGATTACCCCAATATTTGTTGAATTTATGCCTCAAGTTCATACCCATTTCAGACACCATTATATCTCTACTATTTTCAAAAATCTCACTTTCTTTAAAATTTCGAATAATCTCAGGGAAATAAACAATAGAGGTAGAATATTATGAGCCAAAAAATTTACATTTTGCCTCATAAAAAGTTTTCAAGCAACGAGCCAAAATTTTGGAGTTTGTTCAGTCTATCTCAGTTGGAACATTTGAACCAAACTCCTTCAAAAACCTTTTGTCCTTGTCCTCCAACTTATCAAATTCTTTTTGATATTTTATATCAGTTTGTAGCATCAAATAAGTTGAATTCCATCTTGTAGGACAATCTAATTGCAATGAAGATCCATATGACAAGTTTTCTTCTTCAACACATAACTTAAACAAATCAAATCTTTTAGGACTGCTCCTCACATATTTCACCACACCTCTAATTTTTTGAATAGCATCCTCAACTACTTCAATGCCATCTCTGACAATTAAGTTTAGGATATGAGCACATCTCATATGAAAATTCTCGCCTCTCAAAGGTACATTTGAACCAACATCATTATTTAACTTTATATGCATTTTGTAGGGCTGCTCTTGGGACTCGGAGATTCGTGACCTACCCCGAAGTCTTGTCCCGAGAGAATCAGGACTGAGAAAAATCTGTTGACTTTGATTTTAACGTCCCATTCTATCATGTTTTTTTTGGGATGGTTCTGGATCTTAAGAAATATCCATCCCGAGAATCATCTCGTCCTAAAAAACCGATAGTCCTAAAAATTCTCGCCTCTCAATTAAGTTTTCTTCTTCAACTACTTCAACACTTTTCTTCACAAGCCTTTTTTTCAATTGTTCAACTACAACATCATTATTTGATGCATTTTCAACAGTAATGCACATCAACTTTCTCAACCCCCATTCATTCATTCAAATCTCAATAGCAATTCTAAATTTTACACCAGAATGACTTTTAATTACACAAAAGTTCAAAAGCCTTTTATGCATATTTTATAGAGAAAATGAAATTAATAGACAAACATATATAAGACAAATTTTGAATGCTAGTCCAAGTGTCGGTAGTCAATGAACTCTACAACAATGAGATGATATGCTAACAAATAATTTCTTCTTCTCCTTCACAAACAAAGAAAAATAATCTCTCAACATAGAGTGCTTATATGGTATATTAAATAGAGGCACACTAACTTCACAAAACTCTTTAAACTCATCCTTCTCAACAAAACAAAAAGGCAATTCATATTTTATGATCATTTTCACCAAAGCCTCCCTAACTAGTTGTTGATCAAATTGCCAACATGTTAATTTGTTATCCTTTGAATTAGTACTTTTAGTGAAACTCAACGAAGATTGTGACTTGTCTTTACCTTTGTGAGCTTTTATTAATTCTCTTTTGTGTGGAAATTTCCTACAAGTCTCTCTCAAGAATTTCTATAATTCCAAAGTACCTTGATCACTTTTTGCCAAGTATTCCTTCCTACACCATATACAAGTTGCCCTACCATTTTCATTTCCCTTTGAATTAACTAATATTGCATAAGTTTCCCAAACAACAGACTTATGCTTTTTATGAGATTGAGGTTCATATGTACCTTGACTTTCTTTTAAAATTGGAATTGAAGAACCAACTGTAACAATAGGAGGGTTCGTGAAAGGATGATGATTGGATTTAGGAGTACTTTGATTATTAGAGATGTGATCATCTTCAATTTATTGTATTTTTCATTTACCGCTGGATTGTGTCATCTGCATTGCCATTAATTAAAATGATATGTTAAGCATAAATACATATAAATATTTTAAACAAGCAAGCTCTACAAAACTCACTGTAACACATTCAGCCAACTCATTCGGCCCACCCACAACACCACAACCAATACTCAACAAAACTGACTTAGACACATAACAATAAAAATTAATCACTCAATTCTCATCAGAAAAACAAACCAAAAGGCTTGTGGCATCTGCGACATGGTGGAGACAAGCAGAAGTACGACGGACAAGGATTGGACCTAACTGAACATGGTTGGAATGTCGTGAGGTGGCCTGGAACTCGTCGGAATGGAATAGGTGCGTCGGAATTGGATGGGTAGTAGCGGAATTGGTGGCATCTTCATGTTATATATATATATATATATTCTTGGTTCTACTATCGGTTTTTTAGGACGAGATGATTCTCGGGATGGATATTTCTTAAGATCCGGAACCATCCCAAAAAAAACATGACAGAATGGGACGTTAAAATCAAAGTCAACAGATTTTTCTCAGTCCTGATTCTCTCGGGACAAGACTTCGGGTCAGGTCACGAATCTCCGAGTCCCGAGAGCAGCCCTACTAAATGCATATAAAGTTAAATCAGTAAACTCATAAACCCCATAATGCCTAAATACATAAACCATTAAACCACTAAATACTACTTAATAATTAATAAATATATTTTTTATTGTTATTTATTATATGTTTAAATATTCATTTTAATTATTTATTAGTGTATTTATTTAGAAATATTTATTACAAAATATATTATGAGTGGGATAAATATAATATAAATAATATATTATTTATATAATAAAAATATACGCTTATAAAAGAAGTATAAATTTAAAAATTAAAAATTATTATCAAGTAATATAAGTTACTTTAATTTTGAATCAAATTGGGTTTTTCTAAATATTTTTTAATTAAATTCTATCTTAATATTAATAGTTTATAAATTTAATTTTTGATCATTATTATAATATCTATCAATAAAATTATTTATATTAAATTTATATGATATATAATTATTAATATTATTATAACAAAATATTATATTAAACTTTCAAAAAATTTTAAATATTATTATATTTTCAAATGTTACAACCTATGAAAATGATTAAAAATTATAGAATTTTTTTTTGTTATTTTATTTTGTTAAATAAAACCTATAAACCATTAAAAGCCTAAAAACATAAATTGCTAAACTCATAACGATAAAACCTCTAAATACTTAAATCATTAAACTGGTATACATTAATAATAAATCATAAATCTTATTTTAATTTTTATTGAGTATAATTTTAAATTTTTTTTAATTCTTTATCAATTTATTTTATAAAAATATTAAATACAAAATAAATTATTAGTGAGAAAGATCTAATTTAAATTAAACCGATATACCTAAATAATAAATAATAAATCTCATTTTTTTTTCATTATAATTTTAAATATTCATTTTAATTATTTATTTGTTTATTTATATATAAATATTAATTACAAAATAAATTGAGTTAGACAAATATAATTTTTATAAATTATTTTTAATCAAAAAATTATTAATAAACTTTTTAAAATAAAAAAAATTTTCAAAATAAAAATTATTATATAGTAATATATTTTGGTTTTCTTCTGAATCATTTAAGGTTTTGAAATTATATTTTAATTGATATCTATCTTATTAATAATAGATTTTTAATTTATTTTTTGATCATTATTAGAATATTTATCAATAAAATTATTTATATTGATTTTATATGATACATAAATATAATGATTATTATAACTAAATATTGTATTCACTTTTTAAAAAAACTTTAAAATTATTATATTTTGAAATGTTATAAGCTTTGAAAATATCAAAAAATAAAAAAAATAAATATTTTGTTATTTTAATTTTTAAATAAAACCTATAAACCACTAGATGCATACGCAGTTAAATCAGTAAACTCCTAAGGCCCATAATGCCTAAATACATAAACCATTAAACCGATATATGCTACTTAATAATTAAGAAATCTAATTTTTATTTCAATTTATTATTATTTTAAATATTCATTTTAATTATTTATTAGTTTATTTTTATAGAAATATTTATTATAAAATAAATTATGAGTGCGACAAATATAATTAAAATAATTTATTTTTAATCAAAAAATATATATATGCTTATAAAAGAAGTAAAAATTTAAAAATTAAAAATTATTATCTAGTAATATATTTTACTTTAATTTTGAATCAATATGGGTTTTGTAAATATTTTTTAATTAATATCTATCTTATTATTAATAGTTTATTAATTTAATGTTTGATCATTATTATAATAACTTTAAATAAAATTATTTATATTGAATTTATATGATATATAGTTATTATTATTATTATAACTAAATATTATATTCACATTTTTAATAATTTTAAATATTATTATATTTTTAAAGGTTATAACCTATGAAAATCAGAAAAAATGACAAAATTTTTTTTTGTTATTTTATTGATTAATAAAACCAATAAACCATTAAATGCCTAAAAACCTAAATCTCTAAACTTCTAAAAGAAAAAACCTCTAAATACATAAACATTTAAACTAGTATACTTTAATAATAAATCATAAATATCATTTTAATTTTTATTTAGTATAATTTTAAATTTTTATTTTAATTAATTTTTAGTTTATTTTTATACAAATATTAATTACAAGATAAATTATTAGTAAGATAGATCTAATTTAAATTAGACCGGTATACCCTGAATAATAAATAATAAATCTCATTATTTTTAATTATAATTTTAAATATTCATTTTAATTATTTATTTGTTTATTTTTATATAAATATTAATTACAAAATAATTTATGAGTTACACAAATATAATTTATGTACATTATTTTTCATCAAAAAATTATAGATAAACTTTTTAAAAGAAAAATAAATTTCAAAACAAAAAATTATTATATAGTAATATATTTTGCTTTGCTTCTGAATCATTTTAAGTTTTGTAAATATATTTTAATTGGTATCTATCTTATTAATAATAGATTAATAAGTTATTTTTTCATCATTATTAGAATACTTATCAATAAAAATGTTTATATGTAATTTATATGATATTAAAATATAATGATTATTATAACTAAATATTGTATTCATCATTATTATTTAGTAATATATTTTGATTTGATTTTGAATAATTTCGTGTTATATAAATATATTTTAATTAATATTTATATTATTGATAATAGTTTATTAATTTAATTTTTCATCATTATTAAAATATCTATCATTAATATTGTTTATATTGAATTTATATGATATATAATTAATAAGATTAATATAATTATACATAGTATTCACATTTCAAAAAATTTAAAAAATTATTTTATTTTTAAAGGTTATAACCTTTGAAAATCAGAAAAAATCTAAAATTTTTTTTTTATTTTTATTATATAAATAAAACCTATAAACCACTAAATACATAAAAATATAAATTGATAAACTCCTAAATGACAAAACTCCTAAATAATCAAATGATTAAACCAGTATACCACATATAATAAATCATAAATCTCATTTTAATTTGTATTCATTATAATTTTAAATATTCATTTTAATTATTTATTAGTTTATTTTTTATATAGATATTAATCACAAAATAAATTATGAGCGAGATAGCTATTATTTTAATAATTTATTTTTTAATCAAAAAAATATATAAGCTTATAAAAATAAGTAAAAATTTAAAAACAAAAAATTATTATTTAGTAATATATTTTACTTTGATTTTGAATCATTATATATAGGTTTTGCAATTATATTTTAATTGCTATCAATCTTATTAAGAATAGTATATTAATTTATTATTTGATCAAATTTATAATATTTAAAAAAAAATTACTTATATTTAATTTAAATGTCTTATAATTATTAAGATTACTATAACTAAATATTATATTTACATTTAAAAAAAATTAAAAATTATAATATTTTCAAAGGTTATAATCTTGAAAGATGATAAAAAATAACAAAAATTTTTTTTTTATTATTTTAATATTTAAATAAAACTTATAAACAACTCAATGCCTAAACATTTAAATCTCTAGACTCCTAAACCCCAAAACCCCCTAAATACTTGAACCATTAAACCTATATAACCTAAATAATAAATAATAAATCTAATTTTTATTTGTATTCATTATAATTTTAAATATTCATTTTAATTATTTTTTAGTTTATCTTTATAAGAATATTAATTATAAAATAAATAATTAGTGAGACATATATAATTTAAATAAATTATTTTTTATGAAAAAAATATAAGCTTATTTAAATAAACAAATTTTCAAAAATTTAAAATTTTATTTAGTAATATAATTTACTTCGATTTTGAATAATTTTGGGTTCTGCAAATATATTTTAATTAATATCTATCTTATTTATAATAGTTTATTAATTTATTTTTTGATCATCAAAATAATATATATTAATAAAATTTTTTATATTGAAGTTACATCAAATATAATTATTAAGATTATTATAACTAAATATTGTATTCATATTTTAGAACTATTAAAAAATTATTATATTTTCAAAGGTTATAACCTTTTAAAATCACGAAAATTCATGAAAATAAATTTTTTGTTATTTCTTTGATTAAATAAAACCTATAAATCAATAAATAAAACCTAAATGTGTAAACATATAAATCAATAAACTCATTAAGCCCAAAACCAAAATAAACTTAAACTATTAAATAGGTATACCCTAAATAATAAATAATAAATAATAAATCTCATTTTTATTACTATTCATTATAATTTTATATAAACATTTTAATTATTTATTAGTTTATTTTTATAGAAATATAAATTAAAAAATAAATTAATAGCTAGACAAATATAATTTAAATAATTTATTTTTCATCAAAAATTATATAAGCTTATAAATGGATACAAAAATTTAAAAATTTAAAATTAATATTTAGTAAAATATTTCACTTTGATTTAGAATCATTTTAGGATTTGTAAATATATTTTAAACAATATTTATCTTATCAATAATTGTTTATTAATCTTTTGTACAATCATTATTATAATATTTATCAATATAATTGTTTATATTGAATTTACATGATATATAATTATTAAGATTATCATAACTAAATATAGTATTCATATTTTAAAAAAAATTAAAAATTGTTATAGTTTCAATGGTTATATTAAATTTTTTGTTATTTTATTTTTTAAATAAATCCTATAAACCACTAAATTCTAGGGGTGATCATGGGACGAGACGGGATTGGGATTACAAATCTCCAGTCCCTTCCCACAGTTCGGAGATTTTTTTTGAAGATCCAGACCCGTCCCATTGGTTGAAAATATCGGGATGGGACACGATGGAGATCGGGGATTTTGGGTAGGAGAAAATGGTTCCGGGACGGAACGGAGTTCGGACATTTTTTATTATTTATTTTCTTCAACCCGGTCAAATTAGTTCATGTCTAAACCTTTTGTTGTAGAATTTATCTTTCCTTAGTTATGTATCATTCAAATTCAAATTTGGCCATTTTTGTTTTGTCAAATAGGTTAAATACCGCAAACGAGTTCCATTACCTTGTCAAAAGCTTTGATGTGCAGAAAAGGATAGAAATATTAAATAGAACGGGACCGAGTTGTGTGCTTAATTTGGTTCTTTGTTTTTTCACAAGTTGGCTTTGTTCAGCCGAGTGAAAGTTAACCATAATAGCAATACTACATTTTTTAAACAATTACTTAAAATATTAAGGAATAGCTAAAGATGACAACAAACATTGGTGGCATCAATTACTACTTAAGTAATTGCTAAGATTAGGTAGCTTAATATAACAAAAAAATACAATTAATAACAACCATGATAATAATCATTTCAAAGGTCCGTCACGGAACAGCAACGAAAATCCAAACCCAATTAATTATCTCTTCTACAACTACTCCCTTTTCTTCCTCCACTGTAGAAGGATAACCAAAAATGAAAATGTGTTAATCATGTAGACATAAATTTCTAAGATGAAAGAGTAATAAAAAAACAAAATATTATATTAAACAATTTAATACAACTCCCCCCAGTGCTAAATATAGATTCATAGGCCACAGTAGATGCTTGGATAGCAAATACATCCCTTGCTACATTTGCCAAAGAAGGATAACTAACCTCATTTACCTTCCACCAGTTTAGAAGATCAAAATCAATTCTATTTTTTTAAAGTTTGTCCTCCAAGTACCTATCCAACTCATCCAAAGCTGCAACTTCTTGTTCTTTCTCCAATTCAACAAAAAAAATCATCAACATAAGTATCACTACCATCAAAGAAATCATCATTTTTATTCAACGCAGTAGAAGAGAAATCATCTTCTATTAATTCATCTTCATTTAAATCTTTATTATCATCTATCATCTCATTTAAAGCATTTATAATATTTTTCACCAAATTTTTAGCCAAATTCTCACCATATTACTAAGTGTACTTAACCTTGAGATATTTGAGCTTATATCTAGGATCCATCACTACTGCCACAAAAAGCATAATATTTGTTGACTGAAGAGAACCCCAATATTTGTAGAATTTATGCCTTATTTTCATACCAATTTCAGACACCATTGTATCTCTACTATTTTCACAAATCACAATTTTTTTTCAAAATTCGAATAATCTCAGCAAAATAAACACTAGTGGTAGAATATTATGAGCCAGATTATTTACAAGTTACCTCATAAAAAGTTTCAAGAAACATTTTAAAATTTTGGTGTTTTTTCAATCTCTCTCAGTCTGAACATTTGAACCAAACTCTTTGAAAAACCATTTGTCTTTGTCCTCCAACTTATCAAATTCTTTTTGATATTTTATATCAGCTTGTTGCTTCAAATAAGGGGAATTCCATCTTTTAGGACAATCTAATTGCAATGAAGATCCATATGTCATGTTAGCTTCTTCAACACATTACTTAAACATATCTAATCTTTTAATACTGCTCCTCACATATTTCACCACACCTCTAATTTTTTGAATAGCAACCTGAACTACTACAATGCCATCTCTGACAATTAAGTTTAGGATATGAGCACAACATCTCATATGAAAATGCTCGCCTCTCAAAGGTACAACACTTTTCATCACAAGCCTTTTTTTCAATTGTTCAACTACAACAACATTATTTGATGCATTGTCAACAGTAATGAACATCAACTTTCTCTAACCCCATTGATTCATGCAAAACTCAATAGTATTTCTAATATTAACTATAGAATGACTTTTAATTAAACAAAAGTTCAAAAGCCTTTTATGCATATTCCATTGAGAATCAATGAAATGAATAGTCAAACATATATAAGACAAATTTTGAATGCTACTCCAAGTGTCGGTAGTCAATGAAATTCTACAACAATGAGATGATATGCTATCAAATAATTTCTTCTTTTCCTTCACAAACAAAGTAAAACAATCCCTCAACACGGAGTGCCTAGATGGAATTTTAAATTGAGGCACACTAACTTCACAAAACTTCTTAAACTCATCCCTCTCAACGAAACAAAAAGGCAATTCATCTTTTATGATCATTTTCACCAAAGACTCTCTTACAAGATGTTGATCAAATTGCTAACAAGTTAATTTGTTATCCTCTGAACTAGTAACTTTAGTGAAACTCTATAAAGATTGTTACTTGTTTTTACCTTTGTGAGCTTGTATTAATTCTTTTTTGTGTTGAAATTTTCTAAAGTCTTTCTAAAGTATTTCCATAAACCCGAAGTATGTTGATCACATTTTGCAAAGTATTCTTTCCTACACCATATACAAGTTGCCCTACCAGTTTCATTTCCCTCTGAATCAACTAATATCTTATAAGTTTCCCAAACAGCAGACTTATACTTTTTATGAGCTTGAGGTTTAGATATACCTTGACTTTCTTATATAATTGGAATTGAAGAACCTGCCATAACAAAAGGAGGGTTCGTGAAATGATGATGATTGGATTTACGAGTACTTTGATCATTTGAGATGTGATTATCTTCAATTTATTATATTTTTCGTTTACCGCTGGATTGTGCCATCTACATTGCCATTAATTAATATGAAATGTTAAGAATAATTACATATTAATATTTCAAACAAGCAAGCTCTACAAAACTGATTGTAACACATTCGGCCCACTCATTCAGCCCAACCACAACACCACAACCAATACTCAACAAAACTGACTGAGACACAGAATACTAATAATTAATCACTTAATTCTCGTCAGAAAAACAAACCAAAAGGCTGGTGGCATCTAAGACACAGTGGAGGCAACGAGAAGTGCGATGAACAAGGGCTGGACCTAACTTAACATGGCTTGAATGGCGTGAGGAGGACTGTAACTCATCAGAACATCAATAGGTGCATCGGAATTGGATGGGCAGTAGCGGAATTGGTGGAATCTTCATGTTATATATATATATATATATATTGCTAGTTATAGTATCGGTTCTTTAGGATGGGATGGTTCTCGGGATGGATATTGCTTAAGATCCGGAACCATCCCAAAAGAAAAAATACGTGACAGAATGGGATGGGAAAAGTCGAAGTCAACGGATTTTTCTCAGTCCCGATTCTTTCGGGACAAGACTTCAGGTCGGGTCACGAATCTTCGAGTCCCGTGAGCAGCCCTACTAAATGCATGTAAAGTTATATCAGCAAACTCCTAAACCCCGTAAGCCTAGATACATAAACCACTAAACCGCTAAATACTACTTAATAATTAATAAATTTAATTTTTATTGCTATTTATTATATTTTTAAATATTCATTTTAATTATTTATTATTGTATTTATTTAGAAATATTTATTACTAAATAAATTATGAGTGAGACATATATAATTTAAATAATATATTATTTATCTAATAAAAATATATGCTTATAAAAGAAGTATAAATTTAAAAATTAAAAATTATTATCAAGTAATATAGTTACTTTAATTTTGAATAAATTTGGGTCTTGTAAATAGTTTTTAATTAATATCTATTTTAATATTAATAGTTTATAAATTTAATTTTTGATCATTATTATAATATCTATCAATAAAATTATTTATATTAAATTTATATGATATATAATTATTAATATTATATTAACAAAATATTGTATTAACATTTCAAAAAATTTTAAATATTATTATATTTTCAAATATTATAACCTATGAAAATGATAACAAATTAAAGAAATTTTTTTGTTATTTTATTTTTTTAAATAAAACCTATAAACAACTAAAAGCCTAAAAATATAAATCGCTAAACTCCTAACGACAAAACCTCTAAATACTTAAATCATTAAACTGGTATACATTAATAAAAAATCATAAATCTCACTTTAAATTTTATTCATTATAATTTTAAATTTTTATTTTAATTATTTTTCAATTTATTTTATAGAAATATAAATTAGAAAATAAATTATTAGTGAGACAAATCTAATTAAATTAAACTGGTATCGCTAAATAATAAATAATAAATCTCATTTTTTTAATGATAATTTAAAATATTCATCTTAATTATTTATTCGTTTATTTTTATATAATTATTAATTACAGAATAAATTGAGTTAGACAAATATAATTTATATAATTATTTTTCATCAAAAAAATATAAATAAACTTTTTAAAAGAAAAAAAATTTAAAACAAAAAAATTTTTATATAGTAATATATTTTGCTTTATTTCTGAATTATTTTAGGTTCTGTAATTATATATAAATTGATATCTATCTTATTAATAATAGATCATTAATTTAATCTTTGATCATTATTAGAATATTTACCAATACAAATATTTATATTGAATTTATATGATATATAAATATAATGATTATTATAACTAAATATAGTATTCATATTTGAAAAAAATTTAAAAATTATTATATTTTCAAAGGTTATAACCTTTGAAAATATCAAAAAATAAAAAAAATAAAATTTTTGATATTTTTTAAAAAAAAAACTCTTATAAACCACTAAATGCATACACGATTTAATCAATAAACACATAAACCCCATAATGCCAAAATAGATAAACCATTAAACCGCTATATACTACTTAATAATTAATAAATATAATTTTTAATTATATTTATTATAATTTTAAATATTCATTTTAATTATTTATTAATTTATTTTTAAATAAATATTTATTACAAAATAAATTATGAGTGTGGCAAATATAATTTAAAAAATATTATTGCTTATAAAAGAAGTAAAAATTTAAAAATTAAAAATTGTTATCCCGAAATATATTTTACTATAATTTTGAATCAATTTGGGTCTTGTAATTATTTTTTAATTAATATCTATCTTAATATCAATAGTTTATAAATTTAATTTTGATCATTATTATAATATATATCAAGAAAATTATTTATTGAATTTATATGATATATAATTATTAATATTATTATAACTAAGTATTGTATTCTCATTTAAAAAAATTTTAAATATTATTATATTTTCAAATGTTATAAGTTATGAAAATGAGAAAAAATTATAAATTTTTTTTTTGATATTTAATTTTTTTAATAAAATGTATAAACCACTAAAAGTTTAAAAACATAAATCAATAAAATCCTGAATGAAAAAACCTCTAAATACATAAACCATTAAACTAGTATACAGTAATAATAAATCATAAATCTCATTTTAAATTTTATACAGTATAATTTTACATTTTTATTTTAATTATTTATCAGTTTATTTTTATAGAAATATTAATTACAAAATAAATTATTAGTGAGACACATCTAATTTAAATTAAAATAGTATCCCAAAATAATAAATAATAAATCTCATTTTTTTTCATTATAATTTTAAATATTCATTTTAATTATTTATTTGTTTATTTATATATAAATAATAATTACAAAATAAATTGAGCTAGACAAATAATTTGTATAAATTATTTTTCATCAAACAATTATAGATAAACTTTTTAAAGAAAAAAAATTTTAAAAACAAAAAAATTTTATATAGTAATATATTTTGCTTTGCTTCTGAATCAATTTAAGTTTTGTAATTATATTGTAATTGATATTTATCATATTAATAATAGATTATTAATTTATTTTTTGATCATTATTAGAATATTTATCAATAAAATTGTTTATATTGAATTTACATGATATAGAATTATAAAGATTATTATTACTAAATATTATATTTACATTTGAAAATAATTTTAAAATTATTATATTTTTAAAGGTTATCATCTTTGAAAATGAGATAAAATGACAAAAATAATTTTTTTGTTATTTTATTGTTTATATAAAATCTATAAACTACTAAATGCCAAAACACTTAAATCATTAAACTCCCAAACCCCAAAACCCTTAAATACTTAAACATTTAAACCATCTTTAAAGTTTTAAGTATTTATAAATAAAATATAAATATTTATCAATAAATAATAGTTTATTAATTTATTTTTTGATCATTATTATATTTATATTTAGTTTATTAATATATGTCAATAAAATAGTTTATTTTTAATTTACATTATATATAATTATTAAGTTTATTATAACTAAATATTGTATTCACATTTGAATAAATTTTAAAAATTATTATATTTATAAAGGTTATAACATTCAAAATTGATAAAAAATTTGAAAAATAAATTTTTTGTTATTTCATTATTTAAATAAAACATATAAACTACTAAATGCCTAAACACTTAAATCACTAAACTCTTTAACTCCTAAATACTTAAAGCATTAAATAGGTATTCCATAAATAATTAATCATAAATCTCATTTTTATTTGTATTCATTATAATTTTAATATTCATTTTAATTATTTAATAGTTTATTTTTATAAAAATATTAATTGCAAAATAAAATTATGAATGAGACAAAAATAATTTAAATAATTTATCTTCATCAAAAAAATTTATAAGCTTATAATAAGAATCAAAAATTTTAAAATAAAAAATTATTATCTAGTAATATATTTTAATTTGATTTTGAATCGTTTTAAGTTTTGCAAATATATTTTAATTAATATATATCTTATTAATAATAGTTTATTAATCTATTTTATGATCAGTATTATAATATGGATCAATAAAATTATTTATATTGAAAATACATGATATTTAATTTTTATGAATATTATAATTAAATATTGTATTAACATTTGAAAAAAAAATTAAAAATTATAATATTTTCAATGCTTATAACCTTCAAAATTAGATAAAATCAAAAAACTAATTTTTTTTATTATTTATTTATTTAAATAAAACGTATAAACCACAAAATACCTAAATACTTAAATTACTAAACTCCTAAACCCTAATACTGCTACACCACACACACATAGCGACGGATCACCGTACACTTGTGCACATTTTCTTGTCCATCTTGGTGTAGCATTTTGATGGGCCTGCAAGTCCTAGAAGCAACCAGAAGTATGTGCCACTAGCTTGTAGAGGGCCCAACTAGCAAGCCGAGATGATAACATCCAGACAACTAACGAGACCGAGCAAAGTGGTGGGGAGTAAAACCAGGAGTAGCTAGGAGTGGGTCCCACTAGCCATATCAGGCAGTATAGAGGGCCACCCAACCGTCGCCCAACAGGAGTACCGGGTAATCCATGATTAATTGGAGAGCCGGAAAAATCCAAAGCATCGCTAAGCAGGGCCAGTAAGCAATGGAGTACATATTAGCCACACAGGAGCGAAAGATTCAAACTTGTAGTTTATGTTTGTAGTCTTATTTGTATTTTGGACTTTGTATGCACCATGTACTTGTAGAGATGGATCATGAGATACTTACACACACAATCTTGTCTGTTCTCTATGTAGCATGCAATGAGGGCAACTGGACCCATGAGTATCTCTAAGTGGGGCCGAGTAATGCATTTTGTAAATACACATTAGGCGATGCCACACTATCGGGAGCAGAATACCCATCTTTATAGCATTTTATAATTTTACTTGTATTCTAGCTTGATTGTACGCGTAGATAATTAGACTATGAGATGTACCTAATCACACATGCACACCGATGCATGCATATTATTTGATATTTTTTCGGTACAACATACAGCCACTTCTTGGAGCTCGAGGATGAAGCATTCTAACCCAAGAGATACTCTTTTGAGGATCATTGGAGCAAAAGAAATGTGGAATTAATAGGTGAGAATGAATTGAAAAAGTGCCCTAGATTTGGACTTGTTGATTTATGGGTATTCAGTTTTACACGTATTCCATTGCATAACAATGACATAGGCAAATGCTTGATGCTGCATGTCACACACATGCACAATCTTATATTTGCATTGTTTTAATATGGTGCATCATTCAGGTTCCTCCAAAAGGTTTGGACAAATCTGAATGGAAAGGACGCAATGCGCATAATTACTCATTGCCAACTCTGACGTCCAGGAATGCCAAGTGATTTTAGTTGTATTCGTACGCTTGGAATTATTAGGAATTATGTTTTTTTATGTATATTATGCTTAGAATCATTAATGTGCATAGGATTTGGTGGACTGGCCTAAATTAGTTAGCTTTTTAGTCTCTTGTAAGTTGTGTGCCTAAATGATAAATAAAGTGTGTATTTTCCAAAAAAAAAAACAAAAAAAAACCATAAACTCTAAACATTAAATCCTAAACCTTAAACCATAAACTATAAGCCTAATCCATAAACCCTAATCCTAAATATCAAGCTTTGCACTTTTATAATCAAATGATTAAGTGTTAAATTTAAATTGAAATTCACAACTTTTAGGAATGTAACAGAATTATCTCTTTGTTTATGTAACACAAAGTCATGACTCAAGGGGTGAGTTATGGATTCAGTCTTTTTCTTGCTTTAGATTATTGTAGCATTAGCAATGGTGATGATTGTGTATTTTGTCTCTAGAATGCAAAATCATATCGATGAGAATATGCCATAACTCGTGTCTCTCTGTTGAACATATTGTGATGGCGCTAAGAATGATCATGAATAAATATTTAATCACTATAATACTGGGTCACAGTATTGGATATGACCATAGCTTGTGCATTTTATCTTTATATTGCAAAGTCATTGCACTAGGAATGATTGTAACTTTGGATATTCCTCAAGAGCAAAAGTCATGACCCTATAAATAATTAAAGCTAGAGTACTACTCTTTATAACTTTCTATAGCTAAAATTCATGGGATTGGAAATATCACTATGGCTTTTTCATTTGATTTGTGACCTCAAGTGTCAATATGCAAGACTAATATTTTGAGTAATGATTAAAACCTTTTATACATTTGAATATTTTTTATTTACACCTTTTTGGGTATTGTGAGCTTTTATAAATAACTCATTTAATATAAAAAGAAAGAAATGATACTTTTCATATCCACGAGAATATAAAAAAAAGGCTTAGACATGCCAATACAATAAATTTTTTGATTCTTGATTGAAAGAGAGCCCATACTTCTTTCCAAGCTCAAACTGCCCTGGGGCTAGTTTGTTCTAATAGGCTACAAGGTGGTTATTTTTTTTAGATTTGAACTATGTTTTAAAAAATTTGTTTTGAGTGTGTGCATGAGAGATATTTTAGAAGAAATTACAATAATCAATATAAATAGCATCCCCAACAACTAGCTATTTCAACACATAGCGGTACAACTTTTGTTTAGTCTGTTACAGTACATGAGTCAAATTACCTTTGATAGCCCAGTGATTCAACATCAAATATGACGAGACATAATAGAGATAAAGTAAAAGCACCTATTATTTTGGTTAGAGCTTTAGCAATCATTTTAGAGGTGAGAGAGGAACAAAATAAATAATTTTAATTATTCAGTATAATTTTAATTTTTATTTTAATTATTTATCAGTTTATTTTTATAGAAATATTAATTACAAAATAAATTATTAGTGAGACAAATCTAATTTAAATTAAACTGGTATATCCTAAATAATAAATAATAAATCTTATTTTTTTTTATTTTAATTTTAAATATTCAAATTTAATTATATATTTGTTTATTTTTTATATAAGTATTAATTACAAAATAAATTATGAGTTACACAAATATAATTTATATAAATTATTTTTCATCAAAATAATATATATAAACTTTTTAAAAGAAAAAAAAATTTTCAAAACATAAAATTATTATATAGTAATATATTTTGCTTTGCTTCTGAATCATTTTAGGTTTTGTAATTATATTATAATTGATATCTATCTTATTAATAATAGATTATTAATTTATTTTTTGATCATTATTAGAATATTTATCAATAAAATAGGTTATATTGAATTTATATGATATATAAATATAATGATTTTTATAACTAAATATTGAATTCACTATTGAAAAAAATTTAAAAAGTATTATATTTTCAAAGGTTATAACCATAAAAAATGAGAAAAAATAATAAAAATAATTTTATTTTATTTTATTTTTTAAATAAAACCTATAGATCATTAAATGCTTACTTACTTAAATCAATAAGCTCATAAATCCCGAAAATCCTAAATACATAAACCTTTTAACAGCTATATACTACTTAATAAATAATAAATCTCATTTTAATTTCTATTTATTATAATTTTAAATATTCATTTTAATTATTTATAGTTTAATTTATTATAAAAATTAATTACAAAATAAATTTCGAGTGAGACAAATATTTTTTGAATTATTTATTTTAATAAAAAAAAATATAAGCTAATAAAAAAAAGATAATTTTAAAAATTAAATATTATTAGTTAGTAATATATTTTGATTTGATTTTGAATCATTTTGTGTTATGAAAATATATTTTAATTAATATTTATATTATTTATAATAGTTTATTAATTTAATTTTTGATCATTATTATAATATATATCATTAAAATTAATTATATTGAATTTATATGATATATAATTAGTAAGATTAATATAATTATACATTGTATTCACATTTCAAAAAATTTTAAAAATTATTTTATTTTCAAAGGTTATAACCTTTGAAAATCATAAAAAATCAAAAATAGAATTTTAAATTTTTATTATATAAATAAAACCTATAAACCACTAAATGCCTAAAAACAAAAATTTCTAAACTTTTAAATGATAAAACTCATAAATAATCAAACCATTAAACCAGTATAACCTATATAATAAATCATAAATCTCATTTTAATTTGTATTCATTATAATTTTAAATATTCATTTTAATTATTTATTAGTTTATTTTTTATAGAAATATCAATCACAAAATAAATATGAGTGAGACAAATATAATTTTAATAATTTATTTTTAATCAAAAAAAAATAAGCTTATATAAAGTAGTAAAAATTTAAAAACAAAAAATTATTATTTAGTAATATATTTTACTTAGATTTTGAATCATTATATATAAGTTTTACAATTATATTTTAAGTTGGGATTAGTCTTATTAATAATAGTTTATTAATTAATTATTTGATCATTTTTATAATATCAAACAATAAAATTACTTATATTCAATTAAAATGTCTTATAATTATTAAGTTATTATAACTAAATATTATATTTACATTTGAAAACAATTTAAAAATTATTATATTTTCAAAGGTTTAAACCTTCAAAAATGATAAAAAATCACAAATTTTTTTTTTTATTATTTTATTATTTAAATAAAACTTATAAACCACTAAATGCCAAACATTTAAATCTCTAGACTTTTAAACTCCAAAACCCCCTAAATACTTAAATCATTAAACCTATATAACCTAAATAATAAATAATAAATAATAAATAATAAATCTCATTTTTATTTATATTCATTATAATTTTAAATATTCATTTTAATTATTTTTTAGTTTATTTTTATAGGAATATTAATTACAAAATAAATAATGAGTGAGACAGATATAATTTAAATAAATTATTTTTTATGAAATAAAAATAAGCTTATAAAAATAAAAAAATTTTAAAAATTTAAAATTTTATTTAGTATTATATTTACTTTGATTTTGAATTATTTTGGGTTCTGCAAATATATTTTAATTAATATATCTCTTATTAATAATAGTTTATTAATTTATTTTTGATCATTATTATAATATATATTAATACATTTTTTTATATTTAATCTACAACAAATATAATTATTAAGATTATTATAACTAAGTATTGTATTCATATTTTAGAACTATTAAAAAATTATTATATTTTTAAAGGTTATAACCTTTGAAAATCATGAAAATTCATACAAATAATTTTTTTGTTATTTCATTGATTAAATAAAACCTATAAACACCTAAATTTGTAAACATATAAATCAATAAACTCCTTAACTCGAAAAGCACAAAATACTAAAAAAATTAAATAGTTATAACCGAAATAATAAATCATAAATCTCATTTTTATTAGTATTCATTATAATTTTAAATATACATTTTAATTATTTATTAGTTTAATTTTATAGAAATATAAATTAAAATATAAATTAATAGTGAGACAAATATAATTTAAATAATTTATTTTTCATCAAAAAATATATAGGCTTATAAATGGATACAAAAATTTAAAAATTTAAAATTAATATTTTGTAAAATATATCACTTTTATTTTGAGTCATTTTAGGTTTTGTAAATATATTTTAAACAATATTTATCTTATTAATAATAGGTTATTACTTTTTTATGATCATTATTATAATAAATATCAATAAAAAAGTCTATATTGAATTTATATGATATATAATTATTATGCTTATTATAACTTCATATTGTATTCACTTTTCTAAAAAAAAAATTAAAATTATTATATTTTCAAAGGTTATAACCTTCAAAAATGAGAAAAAATAACAAAAATAAATTTTTTGTTATTTTATTTTTTATATAAAACCTATAAACCACTAAATGACTAAATACTAAAATGCCTAAACTCCTAAATCCCGAAACCCATAAATACTTAAAAGATTTAATTAGTATTGTCTAAATAATAAATCATAAATCTCAGTTTTATTAGTATTAATTATAATTTTAAATATTCATTTTAATTATTTATCAGTTTATTTTTATAGAAATATTAATTAAAAAATAAATTATTAGTGCTACATATATAATTAAAATAATTTATTTTTCATCAAATAAATTTGCTCATAAAAAGTGGCACAATTTTAAAAATAAAAAATTATTATTTATAAATATATCTTATTTTGATTTTGAATCATTTTAGATTTTACAATATATATTTTAATTTATATCATTCTTATAAATACAAGTTTATTAAATTATTTATTAATCATTATTATAATATCTATCAATAAAATTATTTATATTATGTTTATATTATATATAATTATTAAGATTATTATTACTAAATATTATATCCACATTTAAAAAAAATTAACTATTTTTATATTTTCAAAGGTTACAACCATCAAAAATTAAAAAAAAACAAAAAATTAATTTTTTTGTTTTTTATTTCTTTAAAAACCCTATAAATCACGAAAGGTCTAAACAATTAAACCACTAAACTCCTAAACCACAAAACACCTAAATACTTAAACCATTAAACCGGTATATCTTGAATAATAAATAATAAATCTCAATTTTATTTGTATTCATTATAATTATAAATATTCATTTTAATTATTTAGTAGTTTATTATTATAGAATTATAAATTACAAAATAAATTATGAGTGAGACAATTATAATTTAAATAATTTATTTTTAATAACAAAAATATAAAGTTATAAAAAAAGCATAACATTAAAAAAAATTATTATTTAGTAATATATTTTACATTTTCAAAGGGTCCTTTGAAAATGTTAAAAACTATCAAAAATAATTTTTTTGTTATTTCTTAGTTTAAACAAAACCTATAAACCACTAAATGCCTAAAAACATAAATCGCTAAAGTTATAAATGACAAAACCTCTAAATACTTAAAATATTAAACTAGTATACATTAATAATAATTCATAAATCTCATTTTAATTTTTATTTAGTATAAATTTAAATTTTTATTTTAATTATTTATCAGTTTATTTTTATAGAAATATTAATTACAAAATAAATTATTAGTGAGACAGATCTAATTTAAATTAAACTGGTATCCCAAAATAATAAATAATAAATCTCATTTTTTTTCATTATAATTTTAAATATTAAATTTAATTATTTATTTGTTTATTTTTATATAAATATTAATTACAAAATAAATTGAGTTATACAAATATAATTTATATAAATTATTTTTCATCAAAAAATTATAGATAAACTTTTTAAAAGAAAAAAAATTTTCAAAACAAAAAATTATTATATAGTAATATAATTTGCTTCGCTTCTGAATCATTTTAGGTTTTGTAATTATATTTTAATTGATATCTATCTTATTAATAATAGATTATTAATTTATTTTTTGATCATTATTAGAATATTTATCATTAATATTGTTTATATTGAATTTATATGATATATAAATATAATGATTATTATAACTAAAGATTTAACTCACTATTTAAAAAAATTTAAAAATTATTATATTTTTAAATGTTAACATCTTTGAAAATGAGATAAAATCACAAAAATAATTTTTTTTTATTTTATTGTTTATATAAAACCTATAAACTACTAAATGCCTAAACGCTTAAATCATTAAACTCCTAAACCCCAAAACCCCAAAACCCTTAAATACTTAAACATTTAAACCATCTTTAAAGGTTTAAGTATATATAAAAAATATATAAATATCTATTAATAAATAATAATTTATTAATTTATTTTTTAATCATTATTATATTTATATTTATATTTAGTTTATTAATATCTATCAATAAATTTGTTTATTTTTAATTTACATGATATATAATTATTAAGTTTATTATAACTAAATATTATTATATTCACATTTGAAAAAATTTAAAAATTATTATATTTATAAACATTATAACCTTCAAAATTGATAAAAAATTTGACAAATAATTTTTTTATTATTTCATTATTTAAATAAAACAAATAAACTACTAAATGCCTAAACATTTAAATCTCTAGACTCCTAAACCCCAAAACCCCCTAAATACTTAAACCATTAAACCTATATAACCTAAATAATAAATAATAAACTCATTTTTATTTGTATTCATTATAAAATTAAAAATTCATTTTAATTATTTTTTATTTTTTTTATAGAAATATTAATTACAAAATAAATAATGAGTGAGACATATATAATATATATATAGATTATTTTTTATGAAAAAATATATAAGCTTATAAAAATAAACAAAATTTCAAAAATTTAAAGGTTTATTTAGTAATATAATTTACCTTGATTTTGAATTATTTTGGGTTCTGCAAATATATTTTAATTAATATCTGACTTATTAATAATAGTTTATTAATTTATTTTTTGATCATCAAAATAATATATATTAATAAAATTTTTTATATTGAATTTACATCAAATATAATTATTAAGATTATTATAACTAAGTATTGTATTCATATTTTAGAACTATTAAAAAATTATTATATTTTCGAAGGTTATAACCTTTGAAAATCAAGAAAATTCATAATAATAAAATTTTTGTTATTTCATTGATTAAATAAAACCTATACATCAATAAATAAAACATAAATGTGTAAATATATAAATAAATATACTCATTAACCCCAAAACCACAATAAACTTAAACTATTAAATTGGTATACCTTAAATAATAAATCATAAATCTCATTTTTATTAGTATTCATTATAATTTTATATATACATTTTAATTATTTATTAGTTTATTTTTATAGAAATATAAATTAAAAAATAAATTAATAGTTAGACAAATATAATTTAAATAATTTATTTTTCATAAAAAAAAATATAAGCTTAAATATGGATACAAAAATTTAAAAATTTAAAATTAATATTTAGTAAAATATTTCAATTTGATTTTGAATCATTTTATGTTTTGTAAATATATTTTAAACAATATTTATTTTATTAATAATTGCTTATTAATCTTTTGTATGATTATTATTATATTATATTTATCAATATAATTGTTTATATTGAAATTACATGATATATAATTATTAAGATTATCATAACTAAATATAGTATTCACATTTAAAAAAAATTTAAAAATGTTATAGTTTCAAAGGTTATATTAAATTTTTTATTATTTTATTTTTTAAATAAAACCTATAAACCACTAAATACTATGGGTGCTCATGGAATGGGACGTGATTGAGATTACAAATCACTAGTCCATTTCCATAGTTCGGATATTTTTTTTGAAGATCCAAAGTCGTCCCATATGTTTAAAATATCTAGATGGGAGGTGACGAAAATTATGAATTTTGGGTAGGAGAAAATGGTTCCGGGACAGAACGGAGTTCGGACATTTTTTTCAATTTATTTTCTTCAAACTGGCCAAGTTAGTTCATGTCGAAACCTTTTGTTGTACCATTTATCATTCCTTAGTTATGTTTCTTTCAAACTCAAATTGGGCCAATTTTGTTTTGTCAAATAGGCTGAATACCGCAAACGAGTTTCATTATCTTGTCAAAAGCTTTGATGTGTAGAAAAGGATATAAATGTTAAATAGAACGAGACCGAGTTATGTCCTTAATTTGGTTCTTTGTTTTTTGACAAGTTGGCTTTGTTCAGCCGAGTGAAAGTTAACCATAATAGCAATACTACATTTTTTAAACAATTACTTAAAATATTAAGGAATAGCTAAAGATTACCACAAACTTTGGTAGCATCAATTACTACTTAAGTAATTGCTAAAATTAGGTTGCTTAATATAACAAAAAAAATACAACTAATAACAACCATGATAATAATCATTTCAAAAATCCATCCTGGAACAGCAACGAAAATCTAAAGCCAATTAATTATCTCTTCTACAAATCCTCCATTTTCTTCCTCCACTATAGAAGGACAACCAAAGATGAAAACGTGTTAATCATGTAGACCTAAATTTCTAAGCTGAAAGAGTAATAAAAAACCAAAATATTACCTTATAAAATTTAATACACCCATTCCAAATTTAGTTGGCCAACTATAGTTGGAAGAATATTTGGATCTTTAGACCCCTCTGAAAATTGTAATTGAACCATATTTTTATTAAATTGAATGAATAAAATAAGTAAATGTGAAATTAAAATTTACAAGAATTGTATACTAACCGGATTCATTTTCATCAAGGTCTTGAACAAATTCTTCAATTTGAATAGGTTTGTTTTAGCTTCTCAAACAATCTTGTAGACATGTGAGAACTTCAGCTGTAATAAGTGTTAAAGAACTCCTAAATTTTTATTAATTTCTCCCCCCAAGGCTAAATGTAGATTTGTAGGCCACAGTAGATGTTATGATAGCTAATACATCCCTTCCTACATTTTCCAAATAAGGACACCTAACCTCATTTACCTTCCACTAGTTTAGAAGATCAAAATCAATTCTATTTTTTTCAAGTTTATCCTCCAAGTACCTATCCAACTCTTCCAAAGCTGCAACTTCATGTTCTTTCTCCAATTCAACAAAAAAAATCATCAACATCAGTATCACTACCATCAAAGAAATCATCATTTTTATTCAACATAGTAGAAAAAAAATCATTTTCTTTTGATTCATCTTCATTTAAATCTTTATAATCATCCATCATCTCATTTAAAGTATTTATAACCTTTTTAACCAAATTTTAGGACAATTCCTCACCATAATGCTAAGTGTACTTAGTATTGAGATATTTGAGCTTATATTGAGGATCCAACACTACTGCTAGAAAAAGCATAATATTTGTTGATTGAAGAGAACCAAATATTTATTGAATTTATGCCTCATTTTCATACCCATTTTAGACACCATTGTATCTCTACTATTTTAACAAAGCTCAATTTATTTTCAAAATTCGAATAATCTTAGGAAAATAAACACTAGAGGTAGAATATTATGAGCTAGAAATTTACAAGTTACCTCATTAAAAGTTTTCAAGAAACGAGCCAAAATTTTGGTGTTTGTTCAGTCTCTCTCAGTTAGAACGTTTGAACCCAACTCCTTCAAAAATCTTTTTTCTTTGTCCTCCAACTTATTATGTATTTTTTGATATTTAATATCAGTTTGCAGCATCAAATAAGTTGAATTCCATCTTGTAGGATGATCTAATTGCAATGAAGATCCATATGACAAGTTTGCTTCTTCAACACATAACTTAAACATATCTAATCTTTTAGGACTGCTCCTCACATTTTTCACAACACTCTAATTTTTTGAATAGCACCCTCAACTACTGCAATGCCATCTCTGACAATTAAGTTTAGGATATGAGCACAACATCTCATATGAAAATGCTTGCCTCTCAAAGGTACAATACTTTTCTTCACAAGTCTTTTTTTCAATTGTTCAACTACAACATCATTATTTGATGCATTGTCAATTGTAATGAATATCAACTTTTTCAAATCCCATTGATTCATGCAAAACTCAATAGCATTTCTAATATTAACTCTAGAATGACTTTTAATTACACAAAATTTCAATAGCCTTTTATGCATATTCCATTGAGAATCAATGAAATGAACAGTCAAACATATATAAGACAAATTTTGAATGCTACTCCAAGTGTCGGTAGTCAATGAAACTCTACAATAATGAGATGATATGCTCACAAATAATTTTTTCTTTTCCTTAACAAACAAAAAAACAATCCCTCAACACAGAGTGCCTAGATAAATTTTTAAATTGAGGCACACTAACATCATAAAATATTTTAAACTCATCCCTCTCAACAAAACAAAAAGGCAATTCATCTTTTATGATCATTTTCACCAAAGCCACCCTAACTAGTCTTTGATCAAATTGCCAACAAGTTAATTTGTTATCCTCTGAACTAGTACCTTTAGTGATACTCAACAAAGATTGCGACTTGTCTTTACCTTTGTGAGCTTGTATTAATTCTTTTTTGTGTGGAAATTTTTTACTAGTCTTTCTAAAGTATTTCAATAAACACGAAGTACATTGATCACTTTTGCCAAGTATTTATTCCTACACCATATACAATCTGCCCTACCAATTTCATTTCCCTCTGAATCAACTAATATCTCATAAGTTTCCCAAACAGTAGACTTATACTTTAATGAGCTTGAGGTTCAAATATACCTTAACTTTCTTTTACAATTGGAATTGAAGAACCTATCGTAACAATAGGAGGGTTTGTGAAAAAATGATGAATGGATTTACAAGTACTTTGATCATTTGAGATGTGATCATCTTCAATTTATTATATTTTTCATTTACCACTGGATTGTGCCATCTGCATTGCCATTAATTAATATGATATGTTAAGCATAAATAAATATAAATATTTGAAACAATCAAGCTCTACAAAACTGACTGTGACACATTCAGCCCCACCACAACACCACAACCAATACTCAACAAAACTGACTGAGACACAAAATAATAATAATTAATCACTCAATTCTCGTCAGAATAACAAACCAAAAGGCTGGTGGCATCTTAGACACGGTGGAGGCAACCAAAAGTGCAATGAACAAGGGCTGGACCTAACTGAACAAGGCTGGAATGGCGTGAGGTGGCATGGTACTCTTCGGAATAGCAATAGGTGCGCCGGAATTGGATGGGCAGTAGCGAAATTGGTGGCATCTTCATATTATATATATATATATATATATATATATATATATATATTCTTGGTTCTAGTATAGGTTTTTTAGGAGGGGATGATTCTCGGTAGGAATATTGCTTAAGATCCGGAACCATCCCAAAAGAAAAAATACGTGACAGAATGGGACGCGAAAAGTCAAAATCAACAGATTTTCTAAGTCCTGATTTTATCGGGACAAGGCTTCGGGTCGGGTCACGAATCTCCGAGTCCCATGAGCAGCCCTACTAAATGCATATAAAGTTAAATCAGTAAACTCCTAAACCCTGTAATGCCTAAATACATAAACCATTAAACCACTAAATACTACTTAATAATTAATAAATCTAATTTTTATTGCTATTTATTATATTTTTAAATATTCATTTTAATTATTTATTAGTGAATTTATTTAGAAAAATTTTTGACAAAATAAATTATGAGTGGGACAAATATAATTTAAATAATATATTATTTATCTAAAAAAATATATGCTTATAAAAGAAGCATATATTTAAAAATTAAAAATTATTATCAAGTAATATAAGTTACTTTAATTTTGAATCAATTTGTGTTTTGAAAATATTTTTGATTAATATCAATCTCAATATTAATAGTTTATAAATTTAATTTTTGATCATTATTATAATATCTATCAATAAAATTATTTATATTAAATTTATATGATTTAAAATAATTAATATTATTATAACAAAATTTGTATTAAAATTTCAAAAAATTTTAAATATTATTATATTTTTAAATGTTATAACCTATGAAAATGATAAAAAATTATAGAAATTTTGTTTGTCATTTTATTTTTTTAAATAAATCCTATAAACGACTAAAAGCCTAAAAACATAAATCGCTAAACTCCTAACGACAAAACCTCTAAATACTTAAATCATTAAACTGGTATAAATTAATAATAAATCATAAATCTCATTTTAATTTTTATTCAGTATAATTTAAAATTTTTATTTTAATTATTTATCAATTTATTTTATAGAAATATTAATTACAAAATAAAATATTAGTGAGACAGATCTAATTTAAATTAAACTGGCATCCCTAAATAATAAATAATAAATCTCATTTTTTTCATTATAATTTTAAATATTCATTTTAATTATTTATTTGTCTATTTATATATAAATATTAATTACAAAATAAATTGAGTAAGAAAATATTTTTTATTTAAATTATTTTTCATCAAAAAATTATTGATAAAAATTTAAAAAGAAAAAAAAATTCAAAACAAAAAATTATTATATAGTAATATATTTTGCTTTTCTTCTAAATCATTTTATGTTTTGTAATTATATTTTAATTGATATATATCTTTTTAAAAATAGATTATTAATTCATTTTTTTGATCAATATTAGAATATTTATCAATTTAATTTTTATATTGAATTTATATGATATATAATTATAATGATTATTATAACTATATATTGTATTCACATTTAAAAAAAAATTTAAAAATTATTATATCTTCAAAGGTTATAAACTTTCAAAATATCAAAAAATAATAAAATAAGATTTATTATTATTTTATTTTTATAATAAAACCTATGAACCACTAAATGCATACAAAGTTAAATTAGTAAACTCTTAAACCTCATAATGCCTAAATACATAAACCATTAAACCACTATATACTACTTAATAATTAATAAATCTAATTTTTATTTCTATTTATTATAATTTTAAATATTCATTTTAATTATTTATTAGTTTATTTTTATAGAAATATTTATTACAAATTAAATTATTAGTGCGACATATATATTTTAATTAATTTATTTTTAATAAAAAAAAATATATGTTTATAAAAGAATTAAAAATTTAAAAATTAAAAATTATTATCCAGTAATAGTTTTTACTTTAATTTTGAATTAATTTGGGTTTTGTAAATATTTTTTAATTAATATCAATCTTTTTATTAATAGTTTATTAATTTAAATTTTGATCATTATTATATTTCTATCAATAAAATTGTTTATATTGAATTTATATGATATATGTTTATTTATATTATTATAACTAAATATTGTATTTACATTTCAAAAAAATTTAAATATTATTATTTATTCAAAGGTTATAACCTATGAAAATTAGAAAAAATTACAATTTTTTTTTGTTATTTTATTATTTAAATAAAACCTATAAACCACTAAATGCCTAAAAACATAAATTGCTAAACTGATAAACGACAAAACCTATAAATACTTAATCCATTAAACATGTGTACGTTAATAAAAAATCATAAATCTCAATTTAATTTTTATTAAGTATAATTTTAAATTTTTATTTTAATTATTTATAAATTTGTTTTTATAGAAATATTAATCACAAAATAAATTATTAGTGAGACAAATCTAATTTAAATAATTTATTTTTCATCAAAAAAAATATATATCCTTATAAAAAGAGGCAAAATTTTAAAAAGAAAAATTTATTATTTAGTAATATATTTTATTTTTATTTTGAATCATTTTAGATTTTGCAATTATATTTTAATTTATAACATTCTTATTAATAATAGTTTATTAATTTTTTATTGATCATTATTATAATATCTATTAATAAAATTATTTATATTTAATTTTCATTATATATAATTATTAAGATTATTATTACTGAATATTATATTCACATTTAAAAAATTTAAAATTAATATATTTTCAAAGGTTATAACCTTCAAAAATTTAAAAAAATCAAAAAATTAAATTTTTTATTCTTTCATTCTTTAAATAAAAACTATAAATCACTTAAGGCCTAAACACTTAAATCACTAAACCCCATAATACCTAAATACTTAAACCATTAAACTAGTATATCTTGAATAATAAATAAAAAATCTTTATTTTATTTGTATTCATTATAGTTTTAAATATTCATTTTAATTAATATTTTGTAATTATATCCGTCTCACTAATAATTTATTTTTTAATTAATATTTCAATAAAAATAAACATATAAATAATTAAAATGAATATTTAAAATTATAATGAATACTAATAAAAAATGAGATTTATTATTTATTATTTAGAGTATACTCATTTAAAGGCATATATATTTATGGGCTTCGGGGTTTAGGAGTTTAGTCATTAAGAATTTAGCTATTTTGTGGTTTATAGATTTTATTTAAAAAACTAATAACAAAAAATTTATTTTTTTATTTTTTTTCATTTTCAAAAGTTATAACCTTTAAAAACTTTATAATTTTTAAATTTTTTTAAAATATAAAAATATTATTTTGTTATAATAATCTAAATAATTATATATTATGTAAATTCAATATAAATAATTTTTTTTATAGATATTATAATGATGATAATAAAATAAATTAATAAACTATTATTAATAAGATAAATATTAGATAAAATTTATTTGCAAAAACTAAAATAATTCAAAATCAAAGTAAAATATATTAATAAGATAGATATTAAATAAAACTATTATTAATAAAATAAAATATACAGGTTTAAAAGATTAAATTTTTATGATTTTTGGGATTTAAGAATTTAGTGATTTAAGTGTTTAGGCATTTAGTAATTTATCGGTTTTATTTAAAAATAAAATAACAAAATTTTTTTTTTGTTATTTGTTCTAATTTTTGAAGGATATAACCTTTGAAACTATAACAATTTTTAAATTTTTTTTAAATGTGAATACTATATTTAGTTATGATAATCTTAATAATTATATATCATGTAAATTTAATATAAACATTTATATTGATATATATTATAATAATGATCATACAAAAGATTAATAAACAATTATTAATAAGATAAATATTGTTTAAAATATATTTACAAAACCTAAAATAAAAAAAAATTATTTTTATGAATTCTCGTAATTTTCAAAGGTTATAACCTTTGAAAATATAATAATTTTTTAATAATTCTAAAATATGAATACAATACTTAGTTATAATAATTTTAGTAATTATATTTGATGTAAATTCAATATAAAAAATTTTATTAATATATATTATTTTGATGATCAAAAAATAAATTAATAAACTATTATTAATAAGACATATTTTAATTAAAATATATTTGTAGAACCCAAAATAATTAAAAATCAAAGTAAATTATATTACTAAATAAAATTTTAAATTTTTGAAAATTTTTTTATTTGTATAATTTTATATTTTTTTTTCATAAAAAATAATTTATTTAAATTATATATGTCTCGCTCATTATTTATTTTGCAATTAATATTTCTATAAAAATAAACTAAAAAATAATTAAAATGAATATTTAAAATTATAAAGAATACAAATAAAAATTAGATTTATTATTTATTATTTAGTTTATATAGATTTAATGGTTTAAGTATTTAGGGGGTTTTGGGGTTTAAAAGTCTATAGATTTAAATGTTTAGGCATTTAGTGGTCAATAAGTTTAATTTAAATAATAAAATAATAAAAAAATTATTTTTATGATTTTTTATCATTTTTGAAGGTTATAACTTATGAAAATATAATAATTATTAATTTTTTTTCAACTTTAAATATATTATTTAGTTATAATAATCTTAATAATTATAAGACATTTAAATTAAATATAAGTAATTTTATTGTTAGATATTATAAAATTGATCAAATAATAAATTAATAAACTATTATTAATAAGATTGATCCCAATTAAAATATAATTGCAAAACCTATATATAATGTTTCAAAATCAAAGTAAAATATATTACTAAATAATAATATTTTGTTTTTAAATTTTTACTTCTTTATATAAGCTTTTTTTATGATTAAAAGTAAATTATTAAAATTATATTTGTCTCACTCATTATTTGTTTTTTGATTGATATTTATATAAAAATAAACTAATAAATTATTAAAATGAATATTTAAAATTATAATGAATACAAATTAAAATGAGATTTATGATTTATTATATGTGGTATACCAATTTAATGGTTTGATTATTTAGGAGTTTTGTCTTTTAGGAGTTTATCAATTTAGGTTTTTAGGTATTTAGTGGTTTATAGGTTTTATTTATATAATAAAAATAAAAAAAAATTTAGATTTATTTTGATTTTCTAAGGTTATAACCTTTAAAAATAAAATAATTTTTAAAATTTTTTGAAATGTGAATACTTTGTATAATTATATTAATCTTACTAATTATATATCATATAAATTCAATTTAAACAATTTTAATGATAGATATTATAATAATGATCAAAATTAAATTAATAAACTATTATTAATAATATAAATATTAATTAAAATATATTTACATAACACAAAATGATTCAAAATCAAATCAAAATATATTACTAAATAATAATATTTAATTTTTAAATTTTTTCATCTTTTTATAAGCTTATATTTTTTTTTATTAAAAATAAATTATTTAAATAATATTTGTCTCACTCGAAATTTATTTTGTAATTAATTTTTTTAAAAAATTATATGATAAATAATAAAATGAATATTTAAAATTATAATAAATAAAAATAAAAATGAGATTTATTATTTATTAAGTAGTATATAGATGTTAAAATTTTTATGTATTTAGGGGTTTCGGGGTTTATGAGCTTACTAATTTAAGTAAGTAAGCATTAAAGGGTCTATAGGTTTTATTTAAAAAATAAAATAACTAAAAGTTTATTTTTTTTATTTTTTCTTATTTTTAAGATTATAACATTTGAAAATATAATAATTTTTATATTTTTTTCTAAAGTGAATACAATATTTATTTATAATAATCATAATAATTATATATCATATAAATTCAATATAAATAATTTTATTGATATATATTTTAATAATTATCAAAAAATAAATTAAAAATCTATTATGAATAAGATTAATATTACTTAAAATATAATATCAAAACCTAAAATGATTCAAAAGAAAAGTTAAATATATTACTAAATAATAATCATTTATTTTTAAATTTTTATTCTTTTTATAAGCTTATCAATTTTTCGATGAAAAATAATTTTTATAAATTATATTTTTAACTAATAATAAATTTTATAGTTAATACATATATAAAAATAAAAAACTAAACAATCAAAATGAAATTTATTAATTATTATTTAGGGTATACCGATTTAAAGGATTATCTATATACAGGTATCGATATTTTGTTGTTTAGTAATTTAAATGCTTAGGCATTTAGTGGTGTATTGGTTTTATTTAAACAATAGAATAAAAAAAAAATTTTTTTTTTTATTTTTTCACATTTTCAAAGGTTATAACATTTGAAAATATAATAATTTTAATTTTTTTTTGAAAGTGAATACAATATTTATTTATAATAATCATTATATTTATATATCATATAAATTAAATATAAACATTTTTATGGATAAATATCCTAATAATGATGAAAAAATAACTTAATAATCTATTATTAATAAGATAGATATCAATTAAAATATAATTCAAAACCTAAAATGATTCAGAAGCAAAGCAAAATATATTACTATATGATAATTTTTTGTTTTAAATTTTTTTTTCTTTTAGAAAGTTTTTCTATAATTTTTTGATAAAAAATAATTTAAATAAATTATATTTGTGTAACTCAAAAATTTTTTTGTAATTAATATTTATATAAAAATAAACAAATAAATAATTAAAATGAATATTTAAAATTATAATTAAAAATAATGAGATTTATTATTTATTATTTAGGGTATACCGGTCTAATTTAAATTCGATCTGTCTCACTAATATTATATTTTGTAATTCATATTTCTATAAAAATAAACTGAAAATTATTTAAAATAAAAATTTAAAATTATACGGAATAAAACTTAAAATGATATATATGATTTATTATTAATGTATACTAGTTTAATGGTTTAAGTATTTAGAGGTTTTATCTTTTTAGGAGTTTAGCGATTTAGGTTTTTAGGCATTTAGTGGTTTATTGTTTTAATTTAATCAATAAAATATGCAAAAAAAAATTTGTAATTTTTTCTCATTTTAATAGGTTATAACCTCTGAAAATATTATAATATTTAAAATATTTCTGAAATGCAAATACAATATTTAGTTATAATAATATTAATAATTATATATCATATAAATTCAATATAAACAATTTTATTGATAGATAATATAATAATGATCAGAATTTAAATTAATAAACTAATAATAAAATGAGTGATATTAATTAAAATATATTTACAAAACCCAAATTGATTCAAAACTAAAATAAAATATATTACTGGATAATAATTATAAATTTTTAAATTTTTACTTCTTTTATAAGCGTATATATATTTTTTGATTAAAAATAAATTATTTAAATTATATTTGTCGCACTCATAATTTATTTTATAATAAATATTTCTATAAAAATAAACTAATAAATAATTAAAATGAATATATAAACTATATTAAATAGAAATTAAAATAAGATTTATTTATTATTATGTATTATAGAGTAGTTTAATGGTTTATGTATTTAGGTATTATGGGGTTTAGGTGTTTACTGATTTAATTGTGTATGCATTTAGTTGTTTATAGGTTTTATTTAAAAAATAAAATAACAAAACATTTGTTTTAATTATTTTTTGATAATTTTCAAAGGTTATAACCTTTGAAAATATAATAATTTTTAAATTTTTTTCAAAAGTAAATTCAATATTTAGTTATAATAATCATTATATTTATATATCATATTTCAACAAAAACAATTCTAGTGATAAATATTCTAATAATGATCAAAAAATAAATAAATAATCTATTATTAATAAGATAGATACAAATTAAAATATAATTACAAAACATAAAATGATTCATAAGCAAAGAAAAATATATTACTATATAATAATTTTTTGTTTTGAAATTTTTTTTATTTTAAAATATTTATCTGTATTTTTTTGATTAAAAATAATTTACATAAATTATATTTGTCTAACTCATAATTTATTTTTTAATTAATATTTATATAAAAATAAAAACTTAATAATTAAAATGAATATTAAAAATTATAATGAAACAAAATTGGATTTATTATTTATTATTTAGGGTATACCAGTTTAATTGATGTTATATCTGTATCACTAATAAATTTATTTGTAATTAATATTTCTAATAAAATAAACAGATAAATAATTAAAATAAAAATTTAAAATAATACTGAATAAAAATTTAAATGAGATTTATGATTTATTATTAATGTATACCATTTTAATGGTTTAAGTATTTAGGTGTTTTGTCATTTGAAAATTTAGTGATTTATGTTTTTAGGCATTTAGTGGTTTATACGTTTTATTTAAACAATAAAATAATTAAAAAAATTTTATAATTTTTTCTCATTTACATAAGTTATAACATTTGAAAATATAATAATATTTATAATTTGTTTAAATTTAAATATAATATTTATTTATAATAATATTAAATATTATATATCATATAAATTCAATATAAACAATTTTATTGATAGATATTATAATAATGATCAAAAATTAAATAAATAAACTATTAATAAAAAAGATAGAAATTAATTAAAAAATATTTACAAAATCTAAATTTATTCAAAATTAAAGTAAAATATATTACAGGATAATAATTTTAAATTTTTAAATTTTTAGTTATTTTATATGCGTATATATATTAGTTTAAATAAAAATAAATTATTTAAATTATATTTGTAGCACTAAAAATTTATTTTGTAATAAATATTTCTAAAAAAATAAACTAATAAATAATTAAAATGAATATTTAAAATAATAATAAATTGAAATAAAAATTCAATTTATTAATTAATACGTAGTATATAGCGGTTTAATGGTTTATGTATTTAGGCATTACGGGGTTTAGGAGTTTACTAATATAACTGTGTATGTATTTAGTGGTTTATAGGTTTTATTTAAAAAATAAAATAATAAAAAAATTATTTTTATTATTTTTTCATATTTCCAAAGGTTATAACATTTGAAAATATAATAATTTTTAAATTTTTTTCAAAAGTGAATTCAATATTTAGTAATAATAATTATTATATTTATATAACATATAAATTCAATATAAACAATTTTAATGTTAAATATTCTAATAATGATTAAAAAATAAATTAATAAACAATTATTAATAAGATAGATATCAATTAAAATATAATTACAAAATCTAAAATGATTTAGATTCAGAGCAAAATATATTACTATATAATAAATTTTAGTTTTTAAATTTTTTATTCTTTTTATAAGTTTATCTATATTTTTCGATGAAAAAAAATTTATATAAATTATATTTGTCTAAATCATAATTTATTTTGTTATTAATATTTATATAAAAATAAACAAATAAATAATTAAAATGAATATTTTAAATTATAATGAAAAAAGAATAGAGATTTATAATTTATTATTTAGGGTATACTAGTTTAAAAGGATTATCTTTTTAGCGTTTTAGAGATTTAGGAGTTATTGATTTAAGTGTTTGGGTATTTTGTGGTTTATAGGATTTATTTAAACAATGAGATAACAAAAAAAATATTTTTGATAATATCTCACAATTTCAAAGGTTATAACCTTTAAAAATATAATAATTTTAAAATTTTTAAAAAATGTGAATACAATATTTAGTAATAATAATCATAATAATTTTATATAATCTAAACAAAATATAATGAATTTTATTGATAGATATTAATCAATTTCAAAAAATAAATTAATATGTTATTATTAATATGATACATATAAATTAAAATATAATTGCAAAACCTAAAATTATTTAAAAATCAAACTAAAATTTATTACTAAATAATAATTTTTTTTGTTTTTGCTTCTTTTTATAAGCTTATATTTTTTTGATGAAAAATAAATTATTTAAAATATAATTTGAATCACTCATAATTTATTTTGTAATTAATATTTTAATAAATTATTTAACTTATAATTAAGGTTTACGAGTTTAAAAGTTTAAGTATTTAGGACCTTTTGTGTTAAGGAGTTTAGAGATTTAAGTGTTTAGGGATTTAGTGGTTTATAAGTTTTATTTAAACATTGATATAACAAAAAATTTATTTTTTTTTATTTTTTCTAATTTTTTAAGGTTATATCCTTTGAAAATATAATTATTTTTAAATTTTTTTCAAATGTAAATATAATATTTATTTATAATAATCTTCATAAATATAAGTCATTTAAATTCAATATAAAAAATTACATTGCTAGATATTATAATAATGATCAAAAAATAAATTAATAAACTATTATAAAAAAAATAGATATTATTTAAAAAGTATTTGCAAAATATAAATTTATTCAAATCAAAGTCAAATATATTACTAAATAATAACTTTTTGTAATGTTTTGCTTTTTTTATAAGTTTATATTTTTGTATTTAAAAATAAATTCTTTAAATTATATTTGTCTTACTCATAATTTATGTGGTAATATATACTTCTATAATAATAAACTAATAAATAATTAAAATGAAAATTTAAAAATATAATGATTACAAATAAAATTGAGATTTATTATTTATCATTCAGGATATAACGGTTTAATGGTTAAAGAATTTAGGTGTTTTGTGGTTTAGGAGTTTAGTGATTTAATTGTTTAGACCTTTAGTGATTTATAGTTTTTATATAAAGAATGAAAAAACAAAAAATTTAATTTTTTGAATTTTTAAAATTTTTGAAGGTTATAACCTTTGAAAATATAATAATTTTTAATCTTTTTTAAATGTGAATATAATATTTAGTTATAATTATCTTAATAATTATATCTAATTTAAACTCAATATAAATAATTTTATTGATAGATATTATAATAATGACCAATAAATAAAGTAATAAACTAGTATTTATAAGAATGATATTAATTAAAATATAATTGTAAAATGTAAAATGATTCAAAATCAAAATAAGATATATTACTAAATAATAATTATTTATTTTTAAAAATTTGCCTTTTTTTATCAGCATTTTTTTAATGAAAAATAAATTATTTAAACTATATATGTCCCACTAATAATTTATTTTGTAATTAATATTTCTATAAAAATAAACTGATACATAATAAAAATGAATATTTAAAATTATATTGAATACTAATAAAATTAGAATTATCATTTATTATTTGGACTATACTAATTAAATGTTTTAAATATTTATGGGCTTCGGGATTTAGAAGTTTAGTCATTTTAGAATTTAGTAATTTAGTGGTTTATAGGTTTTATATAAAAAATAAAATAACAAAAAATTTATTTTTATTATTTTTTCTCATTTTTGAAGGTTATAACCTTTGAAAATATAATAATTTTTAAATTTTTTTTGAAAAGTGAATACAATATGAAGTTATAAAAATCATAATAATTATATATAATATAAATTCAATATAAACTATTTTATTGATATTTATTATAATAATGATCATAAAAAAGTAATAACCAATTATTAGTAAGATAATATTGTTTAAAATATATTAGCAAAACCTAAAATGACTCAAAATCAAATTAAAATTTTTTACTAAATATTAATTTTAAATTTTTAAATTGTTGTATCCATTTATAAGCCTATATTTTTTTTTATGAAAAATAAATTATTTAAATTATATTTGTCTCACTAATAATTTATTTTTTAATTTATATTTCTATAAAATTAAACTAATTAATAATTAAACTATATATTTAAAATTATACTGAATACAAATAAAAATGAGATTTATTTTTTATTATTTAGGGGATAACTATTTAATTGTTTAAGTTTTTTGTGGTTTTGGGGTTAAGGAGTTTGTTGATTTATATGTTTACACATTTCAGTGTTTATTGGTTTTATTTAATCAATGAAATAACAAAAAATTTATTTTTATGAATTTTCGTGATTTTCAAAGGTTAAGACCTTTGAAAATATATTAATTTTTTTAATAGTTCTAAAATATGAATACAATTCTTAGTTATAATAATCTTAATAATTATATTTGTTGTAGATTCAATATAAAAAAAATGTATTAATATATATTATAAAAATGAACAAAAAATAAAGTATTAAACTATTATTAATAAGATAGATATTAATTAAAATATATTTGCAAAACCCAAAATAATTCAAAATCAAAGTAAATTATATTACAAAATAAAATTTTAAATTTTCGAAATTTTGTTTATTTTTATAAGTTTATTTTTTTTTCATAAAAAAATAATTTATTTTAATTATATCTCTCTCACTCATTATTTATTTTGTAATTAATAATTCTATAAAAATAAACTAAAAAATAATTAAAATGAATATTTAAAATTATAAAGAATACAAATAAAAATGAGATTTATTATTTATTATTTAGGTTATATAGGTTTAATGGTTTAAGTATTTAGGGGGTTCTGGAGTTTAAAAGTCTAGAGATTTAAATGTTTGGCATTTAGTGGTTTATAAGTTTTATTTAAATAATAAAATAATAAAAAATTATTTTTGTGATTTTTTATCTTTTTTGAAGGTTTAAACCTTTGAAAATATAATAATTTTTAAATTATGTTTAAATGCAAATATAATATTTAGTTATAATAACTTAATAATTATAAGACATTTTAATTGAATATAAGTAATTTTATTGTTCGATATTATAAAAATGATCAAATAATAAATTAATAAACTATTATTAATAAGATTGATCGCAACATAAAATACAATTGCAAAACTTATATATAATGATTCAAAATCTAAGTAAAATATATTACTAAATAATAATTTTTTGTTTTTAAATTTTTACTTCTTTATATAAGCTTATTTTTTTTTGTTTAAAAATAAATTATTAAAATTATATTTGTCTCACTCATTATTTATTTTGTGATTGATATTTCTATAAAAAATAAACTAATAAATAATTAAAATGAATATTTAAAATTATAAAGATTACAAATTAAAATATGATTTATGATTTATTATATTGGGTAAAACGGTTTAATGGTTTGATTATTAACAGTTTTATCGTTTAAGAGTTTAGAAATTTATGTTTTTAGGCATTTAGTGGTTTATAGGTTTTATTTATATAATAAAAATTTAAAATTCTATTTTTGATTTTTTCTGATTTTCAAAGGTTATAACCTTTGAAAATAAAATAATTTTTAAAATTTTTTGAAATGTGAATACAATGTATAATCATTTTAATCTTACTAATTATATATCATATAAATTCAATATAAATAATTTTAATGATATATATTATAATAATGATCAAGAATTAAATTAATAAACTATTATAAATAATATAAATATTAATTAAAATATATTTACATAACACAAATTGATTCAAAATCAATCAAAATATATTACTAAATAATAATATTTAATTTATAAAATTTTCTTTTTTTTTATTAGCTTATATTTTTTTTAAATAAATTATTTAAATAATATTTATCTCACTCGAAAGTTATTTTGTAATTAAATTTTCTAAAAAATTAAACTATAAATAATTAAAATGAATATTTAAAATTATAATAAATAGAAATAAAAATGAGATTTATTATTTATTAAGTAGTATATAGCTGTTAAAAGGTTTATGTATTTATGTATTTCGGGATTAATGAGCTTACTGATTTAAGTAAGTAGGCATTTAATAATCTATAGGTTTTATTTAAAAAATGATTAAAAAAATTTATTTTTATTATTTTTTCTCATATTTTATGGTTATAACCTTTGAAAATATAATAATTTTTAATTTTTTTTTCAAAAGTGAATTAAATATTTAGTTATAAAAATCATTATATTAAAATATCATATAAATTCAATATAAACTATTTTATTGATAAATATTCTAATAATGATCAAAAAATAAATTAATAATCTATTATTAATAAGATAGATATCAATCATAATATAATTATAAAACCTAAAATGATTCAGAAGCAAAGCAAAATATATTACTATATAATAATTTTTTGTTTTTAAAATTTTTGTTTCTTTTAAAAAGTTTATATATATTATTTTGATGAAAAATAATTTATATAAATTATATTTGTGTAACTCATAATTTATTTTGTAATTAATCTTTATATATAAATAAACAAATATATAATTAAATTTAAATATTTAAAATTAAAATAAAAAAAATGAGATTTATTCTTTATTATTTAGGATATACCGGTTTAATTTAAATTAGATTTTTATCACTAATAATTTATTTTATAATTAATATTTCGACAAAAATAAAATGATAAATAATTAAAATAAAAATTAAAATTATACTGAATAATTAATATAATTTATTTTGTTCCTCTCTCAACTCTAGAATGATTACTAAAGCTCTAACCAAAATAATATGAGCTTTTACTTTATCTCTATTTTGTCACATCATATTTGATGTTGAATCACTGGGCTATCAAAGGTAATTTGACTCATGTACGCTAACAGACCAAACCAAAGTTGTACCCCTATGTGTTGAAATAGCTAGTTGTTGAGGATGATATTTATATTGATTATTGTAATTTCTTCTAAAATATCTCTCATGCACACACTCAAAGCAATTTTTTTAAAACAGAGTTCAAATCTAAAAAATTAACCACCTTGTAGCCTATTAGAACAAACTAGCCCCAGGGTGGATTTAGCAGGGCAAGAAGTATGGGCTCTCTTTCAATAAAGAATCAAAAAATTTATTTTATTGGCATGTCTAAGCCTTTTTTTTATCCTCGTGGATATGAAAAGTATCATTTCTTTCTTTTTATATTAAATGAGTTATGTATACAAGCTCACAATACCCAAAAAGGTGTAAATGAATCATATTCAAATGTATAAAAGGATTTAATCATTACTCAAAATATTAGTCTTGCATATTGACACTTGAGGTCACAAATCAAAGGAAAAAGCCATAGTGATATTTCCAATCCCATGAATTTTAGCTATAGAAAGTTATAAAGAGTTGTACGCTAGGTTTAATTATTTCTAGGGTCATGACTTTTGCTCTTGGGAATGTCCAAAGTTACAATCATTCCTAGTGCAATGACTTTGCAATATAAAGATAAAATGCACAAGCTATGGTCATATCCAATACTGTGACCCAGTATTTTAGTGATTAAATATATATTCATTATCATTCTTAGCGCAATCACAATATGTTCAACAGAGAGATATTAGTTATGGCATATTCTCATCGATATGATTTTGTGTTCTAGAGACAAAATACACAATAATGACCATTGATAATGCTACAATAATCTAAAGAAAGAAAGAGATAGAATCCATAACTCACCCATTGAGTCATGACTTTGTGTTACATAAACAAAGAGATAATTCTGTAACATTCCTAAAAGTTGTGAATTTCAAATTAAATTTAACACTTAGTCATTTGATTATAAAAGTGCAAAACATGAGATTTAGGATTTAGGGTTTATGGATTCGGGTTATAGTTTATGGTTTAAGGTTTATGATTTAAAGTTTAGGGTTTTTGTTTTTTTTTGTTTTTTTTTTTGGAAAATACACACTTTATTTATCATTTAGGCACACAACTTACAAGAGACTAACAAGCTGACTAATTTAGGCCATCCCACCAAATCCTATGCACATTAATGATTCTAGGCATAAAATACATAAAAAAACATAATTCCTAATAATTCGAAGCTTACGAATACAAATAAAATCACTTGGCATTCCCAGACTTCAGAGTTGGCATTGAGTCATTATCCGCACTAAGTCCTTTCCATTCAGATTAGTCCAAACCTTTTGGAGGAACCTGAATGATGCACCATATTAAAACTATGAAAATATAATATTATGCATGTGCGTGATATGCAGCATCAAGCATTTGCTTATGTCATTGTTATGTAATGGTTTACATGTAAAACTGAATACCCATAAATCAACAAGTCCACATCTACGGCACTTTTTCAATTCATTCTCACCTATGAATTCCACATTTCTTTTGCTCCAATGATCCTCAAAAGAGTATCTCTTGGGTTAGAATGCTTCCTCCTCGAGTTCCAAGAAGTGCCTGTATGTTGTACTGACAAAATATCAAAAAATATGCATGCATCAGTGTGCATGTGTGATGAGGTCCATCTCATAGTCTTATTATCTACGCGTACAACCAAGCTAGAATAGAAGTAAAATTACAAAATGCTATAAAGATGGGTCTTCTGCTCTCGGGAGTGTTGCATCGCCTAATGTGTATTTACAAAATGCATTAGTCTGCTCCACATCGAGATACTCATGGGTCCAGTTGCCCTCATTGCATGCTACATAGAGAACAGACAAAATTGTGTGTGTGAGTATGTCATGATCCATCTCTACAAGTACATGGTGCATACAATGTCCAAAATGTAAATAAGAATAAAAACATAAACTACAAGTTTGAATCTTTCGCTTCCGTTTGGTTAATCTATACTCCTTTGCTTACTGGCCCTGCTTGGTGATGCTTCAGATTTTGCCGGCTCTCCAATTAATCATGGATTACCCACTACTTCCTATTGGGCGACGGTTGGGTGGCCCTTTATGCTGCCTGATATGGCTAGTGGGACACACTCCTAGCTACTCCTGGGTTTACTCCCCACCACTTTGCTCTGTCTCGTCAGTTGTCTGAATGTTATCATCTCGGCTTGCTAGTTGGGCCCTCTACAAGCTAGTGGCACATACTTCTGGCTACTTCCATGACTTGCTGGCCCATCTAAATGCTACACTAAGATGGACAAGAATATGTGCACTAGTGTACTGTGATCCGTTGCTATGTGTGTGTGGTGCAGTAGTATCAGGGTTTAGGAGTTTAGTAATATTAGTATTTAGGTATTTTGTGGGTTATAGGTTTTATTTAAATAATTAAATAACAAAAAAAATTATTTTTTTGATTTTTTTCTCTTTTTCAAGGTTATAACCGTTGAAAATATTATAATTTTTAATTTTTTTTCAAATGTTAATACAATATTTAATTATAATAATCATAAAAATTAAATATAATGTAAATTCAATATAAATAATTTTATTGATTAATATTAAAATACTGATCATAAAATAGATTAATAAATTATTATTAATAAGATAGATATTAATTAAAATAAATTTGCAAAACTTAAAACGATTCAAAATCAAATTTAAATATATTACTGAATAATAATTTTTTATTTTAAAATTTTTGATTCTTATTATAAGCTTATAAATTTTTTTGATGAAGATAAATTATTTAAATTATATTTGTCACATTCATAATTTTATTTTGTAATTAATATTTATATAAAAATAAACTAATAAATAATTAAAATGACTTTTGAAATTATAATGAATACAAATAAAATGATATTTATGATTAATAATTTAGGGTATACCAGTTTAATAGTTTAAATATTTAGGAGTTTAAGAGTTTATTGATTTAAGTGTTTAGGCCATTTAGTAATTTAAATGTTTTATTTAAATAATGAAATAACAAAAAAATTATTTTTCAAATTTTTTATCAATTATGAAGGTTTATAACCTTTATAAATATAATAATTTTTAATTTTTTTTCCAATGTGAATACAATATTTAGTTATAATAAACTTAATAATTATATATCATGTAAATTAAAAATAAACAATTTTATTGATAGATATTAATAAATAAATATAAATATAAATATAATAATGATCAAAAAATAAATTAATAATTTATTATTTATTGATAGATATTTATATATTATTTATAAATACTTAAACCTTTAAAGATGGTCTAAATGTTTAAGTATTTAAGTATTTAAGGGTTTTTGGGTTTTGGGGTTTAGAAGTTTAATGATTTAAGCGTTTAGGCATTTAGTAGTTTATAGGTTTTATACAAACAATAAAAAAACAAAAAATTTATTTTTATGATTTTATCTCATTTTCAAAGATGATAAACTTTAAAAATATAATAATTTTTAAATTATTTTCAAATGTAAATATAATATTTAGTTATAATAATCTTAATAATTATATTTCATGTAAATTCAATATAAACAATTTTATTGATAAATATTCTAATAATGATCAAAAAATAAATTAATAATCTATTATTAATAAGATAGATATCAATTAAAATATAATTACAAAACCAAAAATGATTAAGAAGCAATGCAAAATATATTACTATAAAATAATTTCTTGTTTTGAAATTTTTTATTTTTTAAAGTTTATCTATAATTTTTTGATGAAAAATAATTTATATAAATTATTTTTGACTAGCTCAATTTATTTTGTAATTAATATTTATATATAAATAAACAAATAAATAATTAAAATGAATATTTAAAATTAAAATGAAAAAAATGAGATTTATTAATTATTATTTAGGATACTATTTTAATTTAAATTAGATCAGTCTCACTAATAATTTATTTTGTAATTAATATTTCTATAAAAATAAACTGATAAATAATTAAAATAAAGATTTTAAATTATACTGAATAATAATTAAAATGAGATTTATGATTTATTATTAATCTATACTAGTTTAATATAATAAGTATTTAGAGGTTTTGTCATTTAGGAGTTTAGCAATTTATGTTTTTAGGCATTTAGTGGTTTATAGGTTTTATTTAAACAATGAAATAACAAAAAAAAATTTGATATTTTTTTACATTTTCAAAGGTCATAACCTTTGAAAATATAATAATTTTAAATTTTTTAAAAAATGTGAATACAATATTTAGTAATAATAATCATTATAATTATATATAATATAAACTAAATATAAACAATTTTATTGATTTTAATTATTTATTAATTTATTTTTATAAAATATTTATTACAAAATAAATTATGAGTGCGACAAATATGATTTAAATAATTTATTTTTAATCAAAATATATATATATGCTTATAAAAGAAGTAAAAATTCAAAAATTAAAAATTATTATACAATAATATATTATAGTTTAATCTTGAATCGATTTTGGTATTGTAAATATTTTTTTATTAATATCTATCTTATAATTAATAGTTTATTAATTTAATTTTTGATCATTATTATATTATCTATAAATAAAATTGTTTATATTGAATTTATATGATATATAATTATTAATATTAAAATAATTAAATATGGTATTCACATTTCAAAAAATTTTAAATATTATTATATTATCAAAGGTAATAACGTATGAAAATGAGAAAAAATTACAAATTTTTTTTTGTTATTTTATTGTTTAAATAAAACATATAAAACACTAAGTGCCTAAAAACATAAATTGCTAAAGTCATAAACGAAAACACCTCTAAAGACTTAAAATATTATACTGGTATATATTAATAATAATTCATAAATCTCATTTTAATTTTTATTCAGTATAATTTTAAATTTTTATTTTAATTATTTATCAGTTTATTTTTATAGAAATACTGATTTCAAAATAAATTATTAGTGAGAAAAATTTAATTTAAATAATTTATTTTTTATCAAAAAAAATATATATCCTTATAAAAAGAGGCAAAATTTTAAAAACAAAAATTTATTATTTAGTAATATATTTTATTTTGATTTTGAATCATTTTAGATTTTGTAATTATATTTTAATTTATATCATTCTTATTAATAATAGTTTATTAATTTTTTATTGATCATTATTATAATATGTATTAATAAAATTATTTATATTAAGTTTACATTAAATATAATTATAAAGATTATTAAAACTAAATATTATATTCACATTTTAAAAAAAATAAAAATTATTATATTTTCAAATGTTATAACCTTCAAAAATAAAAAAAAATCAAAAAATTAATTTTTTATTATTTCATTCTTTAAATAAAAACTATAAATCACTAAAGGCCTAAACACTTAAATCACTAAACACCAAAACACCTAAATACATAAACCATTAAACTAGTATATCCTGAATAATAAATAATAAATCTCTAATTTATTTTTATTCATTATAGTTTTAAATATTCATTTTAATTATTTATTAGTTTATTTTTATAGAATTATAAATTAAAAATAAATTAAAAGGAAAAAAAATATAATTTAAATAATTTACTATTAATAAAAAAATATATAAACTTATAAAAAGAAGTAAAAAATCAAAAAAATTAATATTTAGTAATATATTTTATTTTGATTTTTAATAAATTTAGGTTTTGCAAATATATTTTAAATAAAATATTTCTTATTAATAATTGTTTATTAATTTATTTTTTCATTATTAATATAATATCTATCAATATAATTGTTTATATTGAATTTACATGATATATAATTATTAATATTATCATAACTATATATTGTATTTACATATAAAAAAAATTTTAAAAGTGTTATATTTTCAAAGTTTATAACCTTCAAAAATGATAAAAAATAACAAAAATAAATTTCATTCAAAAAAAATATAAGCTTATAAAAAAAAGCAAAAATTAAAAAACAAAAATTATTATTTAGTAATAAATTTTACATTATTTTTAAATTATTTTAGGTTTTTTTAATTATATTTTAATTTATATCTATCATATTAATAATAGCATATTAATTTTTTTTTATTAATTGATATCATATATATTAATAAAATTGTTTATATTTAGTTTATATTATATATAATTATAATGATTATTATTACTAAATATTATATTCACATTTTTAAAAAAATTTAAAATTATTATATTTTCAAAGGTTATAACCTTTAAAAATGTCAAAAAATATCAAAAATATTTTTTTTGTTATTTCATTGTTTAAATAAAACCTATAAACCACTAAATGCCTAAAAACATGAATTGCTAAACTCCTAAATGACAAAACCTCTAAATACTTAAACCATTAAACTGGTAATCATTAATAATAATTCATAAATCTCATTTTAAAATTTATCCAGTATAATTTTAAATTTTTATTTTTATTATTTATCAGTTTTTTTTATAGAAATATTAAATTAAAATAAATTATTAGTGAGACAAATCTAATTTAAATTAGACTGGTATACCTAAAATAATAAAGAATAAATCTCAATATTATTTTTTTCATTATAATTTTAAATATTCATTTTAATTATTTATTTGTTTATTTTTATATTAATATTAATTAAAAAATAAATTATGAGTTAGACAAATATAATTTATATAAATTAATTTTCAACAAAAAAATATGGATAAACTTTTTAAAAGAAAAAAAAATTTCAAAACAACAAATTATTATATAGTAATATATTTTGATTTTTTTCTGAATCATTTTAGGTTTTTTTATTATATTTTAATTGATATATATCAAATTAATAATAGATTATTATATTATTTTTTGATCATATTTGGAATATTTATCAATAATATTGTTTATATTGAATTTATTTGATATATAAAAATAATGATTATTATAACTAAATATTGAATTCACATTTGAAAAAAATTTAAAAATTATTATATTTTCAAATAATATAACCTTTGAAAATATCAAAAAATAAAAAAATTAAATATTTTGTTATTTTAATTTTTAAATAAATCCTATAAACCACTAAATGCTAGGGGTGCTCATGGGACGAAACGGGATGGGGATTACAAATCCCCAGTCCCTTCCCACAGTTTGGAGATTTTTTTTGAAGATCCATACCTGTCCCATAGGTTGAAAATATCAGGACAGGACGGGACGTATATCGGGGATTTTGGGTAGGAGAAAATGATCCCGGGACTGAACAGAGTTCAAACATTTTTTTTTAATTTATTTTTTTAAACTGGCCAAGTTATTTTTTTAATTTATTTCTAAGATGAAAGAGTAATAAAAAAGCAAAAAATTACCTTATAAAATTTAATACACCCATTCCAAATTTAGTTGGCCAACTATAATTGGAAGAATATTTAGATCTTGTGACCCCTATAAAAAGTGTAATTGAACCATATTTTTATTGAATTGAATGAATAAAATAAGTAAAAGTGAAATTACAATTTACAAGATTTGTATACTAACCTGATTCATTATCATCAAGGTCTTGGACAAATTATTCAATTTCAATAGGTTTGTTTGAGCTTCTCAACCAATCTTTTAGACATATGAGAACTTCAGCTGTAATAGATGTTAAAGAACTACTAAATTTATCTAAAGTTCTCCCCCCAGTGCTAAATGTAGATTTGTAGGCCACAGTAGATACTTGGATAGCAAATACATTTCTTCCTACATTTTCCAAAGAAGGACACCTAATCTCATTTACTTTCCACTAGTTTAGAAGATCAAAATCAATTCTATTTTTTTAAGTTTGTCCTCCAAGTACCTATCCAACTCTTCCAAAGCTGCAACTTCTTGTTCTTTCTCAAATTAAACAAAAAAAATCATCAACATAAGTATCACTACCATCAAAGAAATCATCATTTTTTTTCGACACAGTAGAAGAGAAATCATCTTCTTTTGATTCATCTTATTTTAAATCTTTATAATCATCCAGCATCTCATTTAAAGCATTTATAAACTTTTTCACCAAATTTTTGGTCAATTCTTCTCCATAAAGCTAAGTGTACTTAAACTTGATATATTTGAACTTATATCTAGGATCCAACACTACTGCTACAAAAAGCATAACATTTGTTGACTGAAGAGAACCCCAATATTTGTTCAATTTATGCCTCATTTTCATACACATTTCAGACACTATTGTATCTCTACTATTTTCACAAAGCTCAATTTTTTTCAAAATTGGAATAATCTCAAGAAAATAAACACTAGAGGTAGAATATTATGAGCCAGATAATTTACAAGTTACCTCATAAAAAGTTTTCAAGAAATGAGCTAAAATTTTGGCGTTTGTTCAGTCTCTCTCTGTTGGAACGTTAGAACCAAACTCCTTCAAAAACCTTTTGTGTTTGTCCTCCAACTTATCAAATTCTTTTTGATATTTTATATCTGTTTGTACATCAAATATGTTGATTTCCATCTTGTAGGACTATCTAATTGCAATGAAGATCCATATGTCAAGTTTTCTTCTTAAACATATCTAATCTTTTAGGACTACTCCTCACATATTTCACCACACCTCTAATTTTTTGAATAGCACCCTCAACTACTTCAATTCCATCTCTGACAATTAAGTTTAGGATATGAGCACAACATCTCATATTAAAATGCTCGCCGCTCAAAGGTACTACACTTTTCTTCGCAATCCTTTTTTTCAATTGTTTAACCGTAACATCATTATTTGATGCATTATCAATAGTAATGCACTTCAACTTTTTCAAGCCCCATTCATTTATTCAAAACTCAATAGCATTTCAAATATTAACTCTAGAATGACTTTTAATTACACAAAAGATCAAAAGCCTTTGATGCATATTCCATTGAAAATCAATGAAATGAACAGTCAAACATTTATAACACAAATTTTGAAAGCTAGTCCAAGTGTTGGTAGTCAATGAAACTCTACAACAATGAGATGATATGCTATCAAATAATTTCTTCTTTTCCTTCACAAACAAAGAAAAATAATCCCTCAACATAGAGTGCCTAGATGGAATTTTAAATTGAGGCACACTAACTTCACAAAACTCCTTAAACTCATCCCTCTCAACAAAAAAAAATGCAATTCATATTTTATGATCATTTTCACCAAAGCCTCCCTAATTAGTTGTTGATCAAATTGCCAACAAGTTAATTTGTTTTCCTCTGAACTAGTACCTTTAGTGAAACACAACAAAGATTATGACTTGTTTTTACCTTTGTGAGCTTCTATTAATTCTTTTTTGTGTGGAAATTTTTTACTAGTCTCTCTCAAGTATTTTTATAACCCCGAAGTAGCTTGATCACTTTTTTCCAATTATTCTTTCATATACCATATACAAGCTGCCCTACCAGTTTCATTTCCCTCTGAATCAACTAATATCTCATAAGTTTCCCAAACAGCAGACTTAAACTTTTTATGACCTTGAGATTTAGATGTACCTTGACTTTCTTTTACAATTGGAATTGAAGAACCTGCCGTAACTATAAAATGGTTCGTGAAAGGATGATGATTGGATTTACTAGTAATTTGATCATTTGAGATATGATCATCTTCAATTTAATGTATTGTTCGTTTAGCGTTGGATTGTGCCATCTGCATTGCCATTAATTAATATGATATGTTAAGCATAAATATATATAAATATTTCAAATAAGCAAGCTCTACAAAACTTGCTGTAACGCATTCAGCTCACTTATTCAGCCCAACCACAACACCACAACCAATACTCAACAAAACTGACTAAGACACATAATAATAATAATTAATCACTTAATTCTCGTCATAAAAACAAACCATAAGGCTGGTGGCATCTAAGACGCGGTGGAGGCAACCAGAAGTGCGACGGAAAAGGGCTGGACCTAACTTAACAAGGTTGGAACAGCGTGAGGTGGCCTAGAACTCGTCGGAACAGTAATAGGTGCGTCCGAATTGGATGGGTAGTAGCGGAATTGGTGGCATCTTCATGTATTATATATATATTCCTGGTTTTAGTATCGGTTTTTCAGGGCGGGATGGTTCTCGCGATAGATATAGCTTATGATCTGGAATCGTCCCAAAAGAAAAAATACTTGACAGAACGGGATGGGAAAAGTCAAAGTCAAAACATTTTTCTTAGTCACGATTCTTTCGAGACAAGACTTTGGGTCGGGTCCCGAATCTCCGAGTCCAGTGAGCAGCCCTACTAAATGCATATAAAGTTAAATCAGTAAACTCCTAAACCCCATAATGTCTAAATACATAAACCATTAAATGGCTAAATACTACTTAAAAATTAATAAATCTATTTTTTATTGCTATTTATTATATTTTTAAAGATTCATTTTAATTATTTATATTTTTAATTATATATAAATATTAATTACAAAATAAATTGAGTTAGACAAATATAATTTATATAAATTATTTTTCATCAAAAAATTATTGATAAACTTTTTAAAAGAAAAAAAAATTTCAAATTAAAAAAATTATTATATAGTAATATATTTTGCTTTTCATCTGAATCATTTAGGTTTTGTAATTATATTTTAATTGGTATCTATCTTATTAATAATAGATTATTAATTTATTTTTTGATCATTATTAGAATATTTATCAATAAAATTGTTTTTATTGAATTTATATGATATATAAATATAATGATTATTATTACTAAATATTGTATTGACATTTGAAAAAAATTTAAAAATTATTATATTTTCAAAGGTTATAACCTTTGAAAATATCAAAAAATAATAAAAATAAATTTTTTTAATAAAAATAATATAATGATCATTATTATATTTTTTATTATTTTCAAAGGTTAAATCAGTAAACATTTAAACCTTATAATGCTAAATATATAAACCATTAGACCGCTATATACTACTTAATAATTAATAAATGTAATATTTATTTCTCTTTATTATAATTTTAAATATTCTTTTTAATTATTTATTAGTTTATATTTATAGAAATATTTATTACAAATTAAATTATGAGAGCGACATATATATTTTAATTTATTTATTTTTAATCAAAAAAAATATATGCTTATAAAAGAAGTAGAAATTTAAAAATTAAAAATTATTATCTAATAATATATTTTACTTTAATTTTGAATCAATTTCGGTTTTGTAAATATTTTTTAATTAATATCAATCTTTTTATTAATAGTTTATTATTTTAAATTTTGATCATTATTATATAATCTATCAAAAAAATTGTTTATATTGAATATATATGATATATAATTATTAATATTATTATTACTAAATATTGTATTCACATTTCAAAAAAATTTAAATATCATTTTATTTTCTAAGCTTATAACCTATAAAAATGAGAAAAAATTACAAATTTTTTTTGTTATTTTTTTGTTTAAATAAAACATTTAAACCACTAAATGCCTAAAAATAGAAATTGCTAAACTTCTAAATGACTAAACCTTTAAATACTTAAACTATTAAACAGGTGTACATTAATAAAAAATCATAAATCTCAATTTAATTTTTATTAAGTATAATTTTAAATTTTTATTTTAATTATTTATCAGTTTCTTTTTATAGAAATATTATTTACAAAATAAATTATTAGTGAGACAGATCTAATTTAAATAATTTATTTTTAATTAAAAAAAATATATATTCTTATAAAAAGACGTAAAATTTTAAAAACAAAAATCTATTATTTAGTAATATATTTTATTTTTATTTTGAATCATTTTAGATTTTGCAATTATATTTTAATTTATATCATTCTTATTAATAATAGTTTATTAATTTTATATTGATCATTATTATAATATCTATTAATAAAATTATTTATATTGAGTTTACATTATATATAATTATTAAGATTATTATTACTGAATATTATATTCACATTTAAAAAAAATTAAAAATTATTATAATTTCAAATGTTATAAACTTCAAAAATTAAAAAAAATCAAATAATTTAATTTTTTATTCTTTTATTCTTTAAATAAAAACTGTAAATCACTAAAGTCCTAAACACTTAAATCACTAAACCCCAAAACAACTAAATACTTAAACCATTAAACTAGTATATCCTGAATAATAAATAATAATTCTCAATTTTATTTGTATTCATTATAATTTTAAATATTCATTTTAATTATTTATTAGTTTATTTTTATAGAATTATAAATTAAAAAAAAATTATGTGGAAGACAAATATAATTTAAATAATTTACTTTTAATAACAAAAAATATAAACTTATAAAAAGAAGAAAAACATCAAAGAAATTATTATTTAGTATTATATTTTACTTTGATTTTGAATAAATTTAAATTTTGTAAAATTTACATTTTCCAAAATTTACATTTTGCAAATTTATTTTTGATCATTAATATAATATATTTCATTATAATTGTTTATATTGAATTTAGATGATATATAATTATTAAGATTATCATAACTAAATATAGTATTAATATATAAAAACAAATTTAAAAATTGTTATATTTTCAAAGTTTAAGACATTCAAAATTGAGAAAAAATAACAAAAATAAATTTTTTGTTATATCATTGTTTAAATAAAACTTATAAACCATTAAATGCCTAAGCACATAAATATCTAAACTGCTAAACCCCGAAGCCTCTAAATACTTAAACCTTTAAACTCGTAAACCTTAAATATAATTTAAATAATTTATAGAAATATTAATTACAAAATAAATTATGAGAGATACAAATATAATTTAAATAATATATTTTTCATCAAAAAAACATATAGGCTTATAAAATGATGCAAAACCTAAAAAAAATTATTATTTAGTAATAAATTTTTGTTTGATTTTGAATCATTTTAGCTTTTTTAATTATATTTTAATTTATATCTATCATATTGATAATAGTTTTTTAATTTATTTTTGATAATTGATATAATATCTATCAATAAAATTGTTTAGATTTAGTTTATATTATATATAGTTATAATATTTATTATTACTAAATATTGTATTCACATTTTTAAAAAATTTTAAAATTATGATATTTTCAAATGTTATAACCTTTGAAAATTTGAAAAAATATCAAAAATAAATTTTTTATTATTTCATTGTTTGAATAAAACCTATAAACCATTAAATACCTAAATACTTAAATCAGTAACATCTAAATCTAAAAAACCCTAAATAGATAAATTTTTTAAACATGTATATCCTAAATAATAAAGAATAAATCTCAATATTATTTTTTTAATTATAATTTTAAATATTCATTTTAATTATTTATTTGTTTATTTTTATATAAATATTAATTACAAAATAAATTATAAGTTAGACAAATATAATTTATATAAATTATTTTTCAACAAAAAAATATAGATAAACTTAATAAAAGAAGAAAAAAATTAAAAACAAAAAATATTATATAGTAATATATTTTGCTTTATTTCTGAATCATTTTAAGTTTTGTAATTATATTTTAATTGATATCTAACTTATTAATAATAGGTTATTAATTTATTTTTTGATCATTATTAGAATATTTATCAATAAAAATGTTTATATTGAATTTATATGATATATAAATTAAATAATTATTATAACTAAATATTATATTCACTTTTGAAAAAAGTTTTAAAATTTTTATATTTTCAAAGATTATAACCTTTGAACATGTGAAAAAATAAAAAAAAAAATATTTTTTTGTTATTACATTATTTAAATAAAACATACTAATCACTAAATGCCTAAACACTTAAATCACTAAACTACAAAATCCCGATACCCCTATATAGATCATCCTTTAAACCGCTATACCCTAAATAATAATTAATAAATCTCATTTTTATTTGTTTTCATTATAATTTTAAAAATTCATTTTTATTGTTAAATTATTTATTTATATATATATATATTAATTATAAAATAAATTATAAGTTAAAAATATAATTTAATTTTTTTTTCATCAAAAAATAGATAGGCTTATAAAAAGAATAAAAATTTAAAAACAAATAATTAATATTAAGCAGTGTATTTTTCTTTGCTTTTGTATCATTTTAGTATTTGATAATTATTATAATATCTATCAATAAAATTGTTTATATAGAATTTATATGATTTATAATTATTATGATTATTATAAATAAATATTTATTCACTTTTGAAAAAAATTTAAAAATTATTTTATTTTCAAAGCTTATACCCTTTGAAAATATCAAAAAATAATAAAAATTATTTTTTTATAAATAAAAACTATAAACCACTAAATGCACACATAGTTAAATCAGTAAACACTTAAACCCCATAATGCCTAAATACATAAACCATTAAACTGCTATATACTACTTAATAATTAATAAATCTTAATTTTTATTTTTATTTATTTTAATTTTTAAATATTCATTTTAATAATTTATTAGTTTATTTTTATTGAAATATTTATTACAAAATAAAGTATGAGTGCGACAAATATAATTTAATTAATTTATTTTTAATAAAAAAAATATACGGTTCTAAAAGAAGTAAAAATATAAAAATTAAAGATTATTTTTTAGTAATATATTTTACTTTAATTTTGAATCAATTTGGGTTTTGTAAATATTTTTTAATTAATATCTATCTTATTATTAATAGTTTATTAATTTAATTTTTGATCATTATTATAATATCTAACAATAATATTGTTTATATTGAATTTATATGATATATAATTAATAATATTATTATAACTAAATATTATATTCACATTTCAAAAAATTGTAAATATTATTATATTTTCAAGGGTTATAACCTATGAAAATGATAAAAAATTATGGAAAATTTTTTTGTTATTTTATTTTTTTATAAAACATATAAACCACTAAAAGCATAAAAACATAAATCGCTAAACTCCTAATGACAAAACCTCTAAATACTTAAGCTATTAAACTGGTATACATTAATAATAAATTTTAAATCTCATTTTAATTTTTATTCAGTATAATTTTAAATTTTTATTTTAATTATTTATCAGTTTATTTTTATAGAAATATTAATTACAAAATAGATTATTAGTGAGACGGATCTAATTTAAATTAAATCGGTATCCCTAAATAATAAATAATAAATAATAAATAATAAAATTCATTTTTTTATTATAATTTTAAATATTCATTTTATTTATTAATTTGTTTATTTATATATAAATATTAATTACAAAATAAATTATGAGTTAGACAAATATAAATAATATAAATTATTTTTCATCAAAAAATATAGATAAACTTAATAAAAAAAATTCAAAAACAAAAAATTATTATATAGTAATATATTTTTCTCTGCTTCTAAATCATTTTAAGTTTTGTAATTTTATTTTATTTAATATCTATCTTATTATTAATGGATAATTAATAATATTTTTATGATAATTATTAGAATATTTATCAATAAAATTGTTTATATTGAATTTATATTATATATAAATATAATGATTAGTATAACTAAATATTGTATTCATATTTTAAAAAAATTTAAAAATTATTATATTTTCAAAGGTCATAACCATTGAAAATATCAAAAAATAATAAAAATAAATTTTTTGTTATTTTATTTTTTCAATAAAACCTATAAACCACTAAATGCTAGGGGTGTATTGGGAAGGGACAGGATGGGGATTACAAATCTACAGTCCCTTCCCACAGTTCAAAGATTTTTTTTGGAAGATCCAGACCCATCCCATAGGTTGAAAATATCGGGATGGGACGGGATGGAGATCCGAGATTTTGGGTAGGAGAAAATGGTTCCGGGATGGAAAGGAGTTCGGACATTTTTTTTCAATTTATTTTTTTCAAATTATTTTCTTCAAACCAGCCAAGTTAGTTCATATCGAAACCTTTTGTTATACCATTTATCATTCTTTAGTTATGTATCTTTCAAACTCAATTGGGCTAATTTTCTTTTGTCAATTAGGCTAAATACCACAAACGAGTTCCATTACGTTTTCAAAAGCTTTGATGTGCAAAAAAGGATAGAAATGTTAAATAAAACAGGACCGAGTCGTGTGCTTAATTTGGTTCTTTGTTTTGTCACAAGTTGGCTTTGTTCAGTTGAGTGAAAGTTAACTATATTAGCAATACTACATTTTTTAAACAATTACTTAAAAATATTAAGAAATAGCTAAAGATGACCACAAACATTGGTAGCATCAATTACTACTTAAGTAATTGCTAAAATTAGGCAACTTAATATATACAAAATAAATACAACGAATAACAACCATGATAATAATCATTTCAAAGGTCCGTCCTAGAATAGCAACGAAAATCTAAACCCAATTAATTATCTCTTCTACAACTCCTCCCTTTTTTTCCTCCACTGTAGAAGGACAACCAAAGATGAAAACGTATTAATCATATAGACATAAACTTCTAAGATGAAAGAGTAATAAAAAAACAAAATATTACATTATAAAATAATATACACCCATTCCAAATTTAGTTGGACAACTATAGTTGGAAGAATATTTGGATCTTGTGACCCCTCTGAAAATTGTAATTGAACTATATTTTTATTAAATTGAATGAATAAAATTAGTAAAATTGAAATTAAAATTTACAAGATTTGTATACTAACCTGATTCATTATCATCAAGGTCTTGAACTAATTATTCAATTTAAATAGGTTTATTTGAGCTTCACAACCAATCTTTTAGACATATGAGAACTCAGCTGTAATAGATGTTAAAGAACTACTAAATTTATCTAAAGTTCTCCCCCCAATGCTAAATGTAGATTCGTAGGCCACAGTAATTGCTTGGATAGCAAATACATCCCTATCTACATTTGCCAAAGAATGACACCTAACCTCATTTACCTTCCACCAGTTTAGAAGATAAAAATCAATTCTATTCTTTTCAAGTTTGTCCTCCAATTACCTATCCAACTCTTCCAAAGCTGCAACTTCTTGTTCTTTCTCAAATTCAACAAAAAAAATCATCAACATAAGTATCACTACCATCAAAGAAATCATCATTTTTCTTCAACACAGTAGAAGAGAAATCATCATCTTTTGATTTATCTTCATTTAAATCTTTATAATCATCCATCATCTCATTTAAAACATTTATAACCTTTTTCACCAAATTTTTAGCCAATTCCTCTCCATAATTCTAAGTGTACTTATCTTTGATATATTTGAGCTTATATCTAGGATCCAACACTACTGCTACAAAAAGCATAATATTTGTTTACTGAGAACCCCAATATTTGTTGAATTTATGCCTCATTTTCATACCCATTTCATACACCATTGTATCTCTACTATTTTCACAATGTTCAATTTTTTTAAAAATTCGAATAATCTCAGGAAAATAAACACTAGAGGTAGAATATTATGAGCCAGAAAATTTTCAAGTTACATCATAAAAAGTTTTCAAGAAACGAAATAAAATTTTAGCATTTGTTTAGTCTCTCTCAGTTGGAACGTTTGAACCAAACTCCTTTTAAAAACCATTAGTCTTTGTCCTCCAACTTATCAAATTCTATTTGATATTTTATTTCAGTTTGTAGCATCAACTAAGTTGAATTCCATCTTGTAGGACAATCTAATTGCAATGAAGATCCATATGTCAAGTTTGCTTCTTCAACACATAACTTAAACATATCGAATCTTTTAGGACAGTCAAACATATATAAGAAAATTTTGAATGCTACTCCAAGTGTCGGTAGTCAATGAAACTCTACAACAATGAGATGATATGCTATCAAATAATATCTTATTTTCCTTCACAAACAAATAAAAACAATTCCTCAATATAGAGTGCATAGATGGAATTTTAAATTGAGGCACACTAACTTCACAAAACTCATTAAACTCATCCCTCTCAACAAAACAAAAAGGCAATTCATCTTTTATGATCATTTTCACCAAATCCTCCCTAAATAGTTGTAGATCAAATTGCCAACAAGTTAATTTGTTATCCTCTGAACTAGTACCTTTAGTGAAACTCAACAAAGATTGTGACTTGTCTTTACCTTTGTGAGCTTCTATTAATTCTTTTTTGTGTGGAAATTTCCTACAAGTCACTCTCAAGTATTTCCATAAACCCGAAGTACCTTGATCCTTTTTTGCCATGTATTATTTCATACACCATATACAAGCTGCCCTGCCAGTTTCATTTCCCTCTGAATCAACTAATATCTCATAAGTTTCCCAAACATCAGACTTATACTTTTTATGAGCTTTAGGTTCAAATGTAACTTTACTTTCTTTTACAATTGGAATTGAAGAACCTGCCGTAACAATAAGAGGGTTCATGAAAGGATGATGATTTGATTTACCAATATTTTGATCATTTGAGATGTGATCATCTTCAATTTATTTACCAGTACTTTGATCATTTGAGATGTCATCATCTTCAATTTATTATATTTTTCGTTTACCGTTGGATTGTGCCATCTGGATTGCCATTAATTAATATGATATGTTAAGCATAATTAGATATAAATATTTCAAACAAGCAAGCTCTACAAAACTTACTGTAACACATTCAGCCCACCCATTTGGCTCAACTACAACACCACAACCAATAATCAACAAAACTGACTGAGAAACATAATAATAATAATAATAATTAATCACTCAATTCTCGTCAGAAATACAAATCAAAAGGCTGGTTGCATCTGAGACACGATGGAGGCAACTAGAAGAGCGACAGACAAGGGCTGGAGCTAATTGAACTAGGCTGGAATGGAGTGAGGCAGCCTAGAACTCATCGGAAGCACAATAGGTGCATCGGAATTGGATGGGCAGTAGCGGAATTGGTAGCATCTTCATGTTCTATATATATATATATATATTCATGGTTCTAGTATCGGGTTTTTAGGATGGGAAGGTTCTTGGGATGGATATTGCTTAAGATCCGGAATAGTTCCAAAAGAAAAAATACGTGAGAGAACGAGACGGGAAAAGTCAAAGTCAACAGATTTTCTCAGTCCCGATTCTTTCGGGACAAGACTTCGAGTCGGGTCGCGAATCTCCGAGTCCCGTGAGCAGCCCTACTAAATGCATATAAAGTTAAATCAGTAAACTCCTAAACCCCATAATCCCTAATTACATAAACCATTAAACCGCTAAATACTACTTAATAATTAATAAATCTATTTTTTATTGTTATTTATTATATTTTTAAATATTCATTTTAATTATTTATTAGTGTATTTATTTAGAAATATTAATTTACAAAATAAATTATGAGTTGGACATATATAATTTAAATAATATATTATTTATCTAATAAAAATATACACTTATAAAAGAAGTATAAAATTAAAAATTAAAAATTAAAAATTAAAAATTAAAAATTATTATCAAGTAATATAAGTTACTTTAATTTTGAATCAATTTGGGTTTTGTAAATATTTTTTAATTAATATCTATCTTAATATTAATAGTTTATAAATTTAATTTTTGATCAATATTCTAATATCTATCATTAAAATTATTTATATTAAATTTATATGTTATGTAATTATTAATATTTTTATAACAGAATATTGTATTAAAATTTGAAAAAATTGTAAATATTTTTATATTTTCAAATGTTATACCCTATGAAAATGATAAAAAAGTATAAATTTTTTTTATTATTTTATTTTTTTAAATAAAACCTATAAACCACTAAATGCCTAAAAACATAAATCGCTAAACTCCTAACGACAAAATCTCTAGATACTTAAATCATTAAACTGGTATACATTAATAATAAATCATAAATCTCTTTTTAATTTTTATTCAGTATAATTTTAAATTTTATTTTAATTATTTATCAATTTATTTTATAGAAATATTAATTACAAAATAAATTATTAATGAGACAGAACTATTTTAAATTAAACTGGTATCCCTAAATAATAAATAATAAATCTCATTTTTTTAATTATAATTTTAAATATTCATTTTAATTAATTAATTATTTATTTATTTATAAATATTAATTACAAAATAAATTGAGTTAGACAAATATTCTTTTTATAAATTATTTTTCATCAAAAAATTATTAATAAACTTTTTAAAAGAAAAAATAATTTCAAACCAAAAAATTATTATATAGTAAAATATTTTGCTTTTCTTCTGAATCATTTTAGGATTTGTATTTATATTTTAATTGATATTTATCTTATTAATAATAGATTATTAATTTATTTTTTGATCATTATTAAAATATTTATCAATAAAATTGTTTATATTAAATTTATATGATATATAATTATAATGATTATTATAACTAAATATTGTATTCACATTTAAAAAAAATTTAAAAATTATTATATTTTTAAAGGTTATAACCTTTGAAAAAATCAAAAAATAATAAAAATAAATTTTTTATTATTTTATTTTTTTAATGAAACCTATAAACCACTAAATGCATATAAAGTTAAATCAGTAACTCCTAAACCTCATAATGCCAAAATACATAAACCATTAAATCGCTATATACTACTTAATAATTAATAAATCTAATTTATATTTCTATTTATGATAATTTTAAATATTCATTTTAATTATTGATTAGTTTATTTTTATTGAAATATTTATTACAAAATAAATTATGAGTGCGACAAATATAATTTAATTAATTATATTTTAATTGATATCTATCTTATTAATAATAGATTATTAATTTATATTTTGATCATTATTAGAATATTTATCAATAAAATTGTTTATATTGAATTTATATGATATATAAGTATAATGATTATTATAACAATATATTGTTATCACACTTTGAAAATATTTAAAAATTATTTTATTTTTTAAGGTTATAACCTTTGAAAATATCAATAAATAATAAAAAAAATTTATTATTTTATTTTTTTAATTAAACCTATAAACCACTAAATGCAAACATAATTAAATCAGTAGACTTCTAAACCTCATAATGCCAAAATACATAAACCATTAAACCACAATATATTACTTAATAAATAATAAATCTAATTTTTATTTCTATTTATTATAATTTTAAATATTCATTTTAATTATTTATTAGTTTATTTTTATAGAAAAAGTTATTACAAATTAAATTATGAGTGTGACATATATATTTTAATTAATTTATTTTTAATTAAAAAAAATATATGCTTATAAAAGAAGTAAAAATTTAAGAATTAAAAATTATTATACAGTAATATATTTTACTTTAATTTTGAATCAATTTGGGTTTTGTAAATATTTTTTAATTAATATCAATCTCTTTATTAATAGTTATTAATTTAAATTTTGATCATTATTATATTATCTATTAATAAAATTATTTATATTGAATTTATATGATATATAATTATTAATATTATTATAACTAAAGATTGTATTCACATTTCAAACAATTTTAAATATTATTATATTTTCAAAGGTTTAACTTATCAAAATGAGAAAAAATTACAATTTTTTTTTTGTTATTTTATTGTTTAAATAAAACCTATAGGCCACTAAATGCCTAAAATCATAAATTGCTAAACTCCTAAACGACAAAACCTTTAAATACTCAAACAATTAAACAAGTGTACATTAATAAAAAAATCATAAATCTCAATTTAATTATTTTTACGTATAATTTTAAATTTTTATTTTAATTATTTATAAGTTTATTTTTATTGAAATATTAATTACAAAATAAATTATTAGTGAGACAGATATAATTTAAATAATTTATTTTTCATCAAAAAAATATATATGCTTATAAAATGAGGCAAAATTTTTAAAATAAAAAATTATTATTTAGTAATATATCTTTTTTTGATTTTGAATCATTTTAGATTCTACAATTATATTTTAATTTATATCATTCTTATTAATACTAGATTATTAATTTATTTATTCATCATTATTATAATATCTATTAATAAAATAATTTATATTGATTTTACATTATATATAATTATCAAGATTATTATAACTAAATATTATATTCACATTTCAAAAAAATTAAAAATTATTATATTTTTGTTATTTTTAATAACAAAAATATAAAGTTATAGAAAAAGCAAAATATTAAAAAAAATTATTATTTAATAATATATACTTTGATTTTGAATAAATTTAGATTTTTCAAATATATTTTAAATAATATCTATCTTATTAATAATAGTTTATTAATTTATTTATCGATCATTATTATAATATCTAGCAATGTGATTATTTATATTGAATTTAAATGACTTATATTTATTAAGATAATTATAACTAATTATTATATTTACATTTCAAAAAAAATTTGAAATTTTTATATTTTCAAAGGTTATAACCTTAAAAAAGTATTAAAAAAAATAAAAATAAATTTTTCGTTATATCATTGTTTAAATTAAACTTATAGACAACTAAATGCCTAAAGACTTAAATCTATAAACTCTCAAACACAAAAGCCTCTAAACAATTAAAACTTTAAACTCGTAAACATTAAAATATAATTTAAATAATTTATTTTTCACCAAAAAAAAATATAAGCTTATAAAATGAAGCAAACACTAAAAAACAAAAATTATTATTTGGTAATAAATTTTACTTTGATTTTGAATAATTTTAGGTTTTGCAATTATATTTTAATTTATATCTATCTTAATAATAATAGCATATTAATTTATTATTTGATAATTGATATCAAATCTATCAATAAAATTGTTTATATTTAGTTTGTATTATATATAATTATAATGATTCTTATTACTAAATATTGATTTACATTTTTAAAAAAATTTAAAATTATTATATTTTCAAATGTTATAACCTTTGAAAATGTGATAAAATATCAAAAATAATTTTTGTTATTTCATTGTTTAAATAAAACCTATAAACGACTAAATGCCTAATAACATAAATAGCTAAAGTCATAAACGAAAAAACCTTTAAATACTTAAAATATTAAACTGATATACATTAATAATTATTTATAAATCTCATTTTAATTTTAATTCAGTATAATTTTAAATTTTTATTTTAATTATTTATCACTTTATTTTTATAGAAATATTAATTACAAAATAAATTATTAGTGAGACAGATTTATTTTAAATTAGACTGGAATACCCAAAATAATAAAGAATAAATCTCAATATTATCTTTTTCCTTATAAATTTAAATATTCATTTTAATTATTTATTTGTTTATTTTTATATAAATATTAATTAAAAAAGAAATTAGGAGTTAGACAAATATAATTTATATAAATTAATTTTCATCAAAAAAATATAGATAAACTTATTAAAAGAAAAAAAAATTCAAAAACAAAAAATTATTATATATAATTATATTTTTCTGTGCTTCTGAATCATTTTATGTTTTGTAATTATAATTTAATAAATATCTATCTAAATATTAATGGATTATTAATTTTTTTTGATTATTATTAGAATATTTATCAATAAAATTGTTTATATTGAATTTATATAATATATAAATTTAATGATTAGTATAACTAAATATTGTATAAACATTTGAAAAAAAATTAAAAATTATTATATTTTCAAAGGTTATAACATTTGAAAATATCAAAAAATAATAAAAATAAATATTTTGTTATTTTATTTTTTAAATAAACACTATAAACCACTCAATGCTAGGGGTGCTCATGGGACAGGATGACATGGGGATTACAAATCTCCAGTCCATTCCCACTGTCCAGAAATTTTTTTTTGAAGATATAGACCCATCCCATAGGTTGAAAATATCAGGATGGGACGAGATGGAGATCGGAGATTTTGGGTAGGATAAAACGATTCCGGGACTAAACAGAGTTTTGACATTTTTTTCAATTTATTTTCTTCAAACCGGCAAAGTTAGTTCATTAGGAAACCTTTTGTTGTACCATTTATTATTCCTTAGTTATGTATCTTTCAAACACAAATTGGACCAATTTTGTTTTGTCAAATAGGCTGAATACTGCAAACGAGTTCCATTACCTTGTCAAAAGCTTTGATGTGCAGAAAATGATAGAAATGTTAAATAGAACGGGATCGAGTTGTGTGCTTAATTTGGTTCTTTGTTTTGTCACAAGTTGGCTTTGTTCAACCAAGGGAAAGTTAATCATAATAGCAATACTACATTTTTTAAACAATTACTTAAAATATTAAGGAATAGCTAAAGATGACCACAAACATTGGTAGCATCAATTACTACTTAAGTAATTGCTAAAATTAGGCCGCTTAATATAACAAAAAAATACAACTAATAACAACAATGATAATAATCATTTCAAAGGTCCGTCCCGTAATAGCAACGAAAATCCTAACCCAATTAATTATCTCTTCTACAACTCCTCCCTTTTCTTCCTCCACTATAGAAGGACAACCAAAGATGAAAACGTGTTAATCAGGTAGACATAAATTTCTAAGATGAAAGAGTAATAAAAAAACAAAATATTACCCTATAAAATTTAATACACCCATTCCAAATTTATTTGGCCAACTATAGTTGGAAGAAAATTTGGATCTTGTGACCCCTTTGAAAATTGTAATTATACCATATTTTTATTAAATTGAATGAATAAAATAAGTAAAAGTGAAATTAAAATTTACAAGATTTGTATACTACCCTGATTCATTATCATCTAGGTCTTGAACTAATTATTCAATTTCAATTGGTTTGTTTGAGCTTCTCAACCAATCTTGTAGACATATGAGAACTTCAGCTGTAATAGGTGTTAAACAACTCCTAAATTTATTTAAAGTTCTCCCCCTAGTGCTAAATGTAGATTCGTAGGCCATAGTAGATGCTTGGATAGCAAATACATCCATTGCTACATTTTCCAAAGAATGATACTAAACATCATTTACCTTCCACCAGTTTAGAAGATCAAAATCAATTCTATTTTTTTTCAAGTTTGTCCTCCAAGTACCTATCCAACTCTTCCAAAGATGCAACTTCTTGTTATTTCTCCAATTAAACAAAAAAATCATCACCAAAATTATCTCTACCATCAAAGAAATCATCAATTTTCATCAACACAATAGAAGAGAAATCATCTTCTTTTGATTCATCTTTATTTAAATCTTTATAATCATCCATCATCTCATTTAAAGAATTTATAACCTTTTTCACCAAATTTTTAGTCAATTCCTCTCCATAATGCTAAGTGTTCTTAACCTTGAGATATTTGAGCTTATATCTAGGATCCAACACTACTACGACATAAAATATGATATTTGTTGACTGAAGAGAATTACAATATTTGTTAAATTTATGCCTCATTTTCATACCCATTTCAGACACCATTGTATCTCTACTATTTTCACAAAGCTCAATTTTTTTTCAAAATTTGAATAATCTCATGAAAATAAACACTACAAAAAGAATATTATGAGGCAGAAAATTTACAAGTTACCTCATAAAAAGTTTTCAAGAAACGAGCCAAAATTTTGGCATTTGTTCAGTCTCTCTATGTTGGAACGTTTGAACCAAACTCCTTCAAAAACCTTTTGTGTTTGTCCTCCAACTTATCAAATCCTTTTTGATATTTTATATCAGTTTGTAGCATCAAATAAGTTGAATTCCATCTTGTAGGACAATCTAATTGCAATGAAGATCCATATGTCAAGTTTGCTTATTCAACACATAACTTAAACATATCTAATCTTTTAGGACTGCTCCTCACATATTTCACCACACCTCTAATTTTCTGAATAGCACACTCAACTACTGCAATGCCATCTCTAATAATTAAGTTTAGGATATGAGCACAATATCTCATATGAAAATGCTCGCCTCTCAAAGGTACAACACTTTTCTTCACAAGTCTTTTTTTCAATTGTTCAACTACAACATCATTATTTGAAGCATTGGCAACAGTAATGATCATCAACTTTCTCAAACCCCATTCATTCATGCAAAACTCAATAGCATTTCTAATATTAACTTCAGAATGACTTTAAACTACACAAAAGTTCAAAAGCCTTTTATGCATATTTTATTGAGAATCAATGAAATGAACAATCAAACATATATAAGACAATTTTTGAATGCTAGTCCAAGTGTAGGTAGTCAATGAAACTCTACAAAGTGAGATGATATGCTATCAAATAATTTCTTCGTTTCCTTTACAAACAAAGAAAAACAATCCCTCAACACAGAGTGCCTAGATGGAATTTTAAATTGAGGCACACTAACTTCAGAAAACTCCTTAAACACATCCCTCTCAATAAAACAAAAAGATAATTCATCTTTTATGATCATTTTCACCAAACCCATTATAACTAGTTGTTGAACAAATTACCAACAAGTTAATTTGTTTTCCTCTGAACTAGTACCTTTAGTGAAACTCAACAAAGATTGTGACTTGTCTTTACCTTTGTGAGCTTCTATTAATTTTTTTTTGTGTGGAAATTTCCTACAAGTCTCTCTAAAGTATTTCCTTAAACCAAAAGTACCTTGATCACTTTTTGCAAAATATTCTTTCTTACACCATATACAAGCTGCCCTACCAGTTTCATTTCCCTCTGAATCAAGTAATATCTCATAAGTTTTCTAAATAGCAGACTTATACTTTTTATGAGCTTGAGGTTCATATGTACCTTGACTTTCTTTTACAATTGGAATTGAAAAACCTGCCGTAACTATAGGAGGGTTCGTGAAAAAATGATGATTGGATTTACCAGTACTTTGATCATTTGAGATGTGATCATCTTCAATTTATTGTATTTTTCGTTTACCACTGGATTGTGTCATCTGCATTACCATTAATTAATATATATGTTAAGCATAAATACATATAAATATTTCAAACAAGCAAGCTCTACAAAACTGACCCTAACACATTCAGCTCACTCATTCGGCCCAACTAAAACACCACAACCAATACTCAATAAAACTGAATATTATATTCACATTTAAAAAAAATTAAAAATTATTATAATTTCAAAGGTTATAACCTTCAAAAATTAAAAAAAATCAAAAAATTAAATTTTTTATTTTTTAATTCTTTAAATAAAAACTATAAATCACTAAAGGCCTAAACACTTAAATCACTAAACCCCAAAACACCCAAATACTTAAACCATTAAACTAGTATATCATGAATAATAAATAATAAATCTTTATTTTATTTGTATTCATTATAATTTTAAATATTTATTTTAATTATTTATTAGTTTATTTTTATAGAATTAGAAATTAAAAATAAATTATGAGGTAGACAAATATAATTTAAATAATTTACTTTTAATTACAAAAAATATAAAATTATAAAAAGAAGCAAAACATCAAAGAAAGTATTATTTTGTAATATATTTTACTTTGATTTTGAATAAATTTACATATTGCAAATATATTTAAAATAATATCTATCTTTTTAATAATAGTTTATTAATTTATTTTTTGATCATTAATATAATATATTTCAATATAATAGTTTATATTGAATTTACATGATATATAATTATTAAGATTATCATAAATAAATATAGTATTCACATATAAAAAAAATTTAAAAATTATTATATTTTCAAAGTTTATAACCTTCAAAAATGAGAAATAATAACAAAAATAAATTTTTTGATATATCATTATTTAAATAAAACTTATAAACCATTAAATGCCTGAATACATAAATATCTAAATTCCTAACCCCGAAGCCCCTAAATACATAAACCTTTAAACTCATAAACCTTAAATATGATATAAATAATTTATAGAAATATTAATTACAAAATAAATTATAAGTGATACAAATATAATTTAAATAATATATTTTTCATCAAAAAAACATATAAACTTATAAAATGATTCAAAAACTAAAAAAAATTATTATTTAGTAATAAATTTTAATTTGATTTTGAATCATTTTAGGTCTTTTAATTATATTTTAATTTATGTCTATCATATTACTAATAGTTCATTGGTTGAATAAAACCTATAAACCATTAAATGCCTAAATACTTAAATCAATAAGTGGTAAACCTCTAAAACCATAAATAGAAAAATCTTTTAAACATGTATATCGTAAATAATAAATAATAAATCTCATTTTTATTTTTTACATTATAATTTTAAATATTCATTTTAATTATTTATTTGTTTATTTTTATATAAATATTAATTACAAAATAAATTATAAGTTAGACAAATATAATTTATATAAATTATTTATCAACAAAAAATATAGATAAACTTAATAAAAGAAGAAAAAAATTAAAAACAAAGAAATATTATATATTAATATATTTTGCTTTATTTCTGAATCATTTTAGGTTTTGTATTTATATTTTAATTGATATCTAACTAATTAATAATAGATTATTAATTTATTTTTTGATCATTATTAGAATATTTATCAATAAAAAAGTTTATATTGAATTTATATGATATATAAATTTAATAATTATTATAACTAAATATTGTATTCATTTTGAAAAAAGTTTTAAATTTTTTATATTTTCAAAGATTATTACCTTTGAACATGGGAAAAAATAAAAAAAATATTTTTTTTTGTTATTTTATTGTTTAAATAAAACCTATAAATCCCTAAATGCCTAAACACTTAAATCACTAAACTACAAAATCCCGATACCCCTATATAGATAATCCTTTAAACCAGTATACCCTAAATAATAATTAATAAATCTCATTTTTATTTGTTTTCATTATAATTTAAAATATTAATTTTAATTGTTACCTTATATATATATATATATAGTAATTATAAAATAAATTATAAGTTAAAAATATAATTTATAAAAATAATTTTTCATCAAATATAGATAAGCTTATAAAAGAATTAAAATTTAAAAACAAATAATTAATATTAAGTAATATATTTTGCTTTGCTTTTGAATCATTTTAGGTTTTGATATTATATTTTAAGTAATATCAATCTTATTCATTATAGATTTTTAATTTATTTTTTGATAATTATTAGAATATCTATGAATAAAATTATTTATATTAAATTTATATGATATATAATTATTATGATTATTATAAATATATATTGTATTCATACAAAAATTTAAAAATTATTTTTTTTTCAAAGGTTATAATCTTGAAAAATGAGAAAGAATACAAATAATAAATTTTTTGTTATTTATTTCTTAAATAAAACCTATAGACCACTAAATGTTTACTTACTTAAATCAGTAGCTCATAAAACATGAAACTCCTAAATACATAAACCTTATAACATCCGTATACTACATAATAAATAATAAATCTCATTTTTATTTCTATTTATTATAATTTTAAATATTCATTTTAATTATTTATATTTTAATTTTTTAGAAAAATTATTTACAAAATAAATTTCGAGTGAGATAGATATTATTTATATAATTTATTTTTAATCTTAAAAAAATATAAGCTTATAAAAAGATGTAAAAAATTAAAAATTAAATATTATTATTTAGTAATATATTTTTATTTGATTTTGAATGATTTTGTGTTATGTAAATATATTTTAATTAATATTTATAATATTAATAATAGTTTATTAATTTATAATTTGATCATTATTTTAATATCTATCATTAAAATTATTTATATTGAATTTATATGATATATAATTAATAAGGTTAATATAATTATACATGGTATTCACATTTCAAAAGATTTTAAAAATTATATTATTTTTAAAGGTTGTAACCTTTGAAAATCTAAAAAAAATCAAAAAAAAATTTATATTTATTATATAAATAAAACCTATATACCACTAAATGCCTAAAAACATAAATTGCTAAATTCCTAAAAACATAAATTGCTAAATTCCTAAATGACAAAACACCTAAATAATCGATCCATTAAACTGGTATACTATATATAATTATTGGGAAATTATGCTTCTATGGTATTAAGATTGAGATACAGAAACACAGAAACAATAGAAAACAAGCAATATATATATCCCAATTCAGCAACCATCCATGATAGAATCAAAAAATGAGAAATAAACACCAAAAATAACGTGGTTCGCTAGTCGCTCAGTACAACTAGCTAAATCCACCAGAAAATGCTTTTTCCTTACAGATTAAAGCAACACAAATGTCTTACAGTATCTAGCACATAGCATAGTCGGGATAAATAAGATAGAGAGAAGAAATAGAAATAATGAACAGTTCCACGAGTCCAAAAACATCCACCCAAAAATAAAATTACAAAACATTTTATATTAAAATTTCTCCCGGTCCATTTAACCGGACCAGATCGGATCATCAGACAGGTCAAGCTCTGCTCCAATTTCGGCCCGCTGTCCGTCAGCGAGATCTCCATTATTGTGCTACTACTTCATCCCCTGCCTCTTAATATTTCCTTTCCTACACTTACATCAAAATATTAAAAAAGAAAAAATATTTGGTTATACAAAGAGATTATTAAAAAATAAATTACATATATATCAATAATAAATCTTAAATCTCATTTTAATTTGTATTCATTATAATTTTAAGTAATCATTATAATTTTAAATATTCATTTTAAATATTTTATTTTTTATATAAATATTAATTACAATATAAATAATTAGTCAAACAAATATAATATTAATAATTTACTTTTAATAAAAAAAATATAATCTTATAAAAAGAAGTAAAAATTTTAAAACAAAAAATTATCATTTAGTAATAAATTTGACATTGATTTTGAATCATTTTAGGTTTTGTAATTGTATTTTAATTTATATCTATCATATTAATAATAGTTTATTAATTTATTCTTTGATAATAGATATCATATCTATCAATAAAATTATTTATAATTAGTTTATATTATATATAATTATAATGATTATTATTACAGAATATTTTATTCACATTTTAAAAAAATTTTAAAATTATTATATTTTCAAATGTTATAACCTTTGAAATTGTGAAAAAATAACAAAAATATTTTTTTTTGTTATTTCATTCTTTAAATAACACCTATAAACCACTAAATGCCTAAATACTTAAATAAATAACTCCTTAATCAAAAAAACCCTAAATAGATAATCATTTCAAACCGGTATACCCTAAATAATAAATAATAAATCTCAATATTATTTTTTTCATTATAATTTAAAATATTCATTTTAATTATTTATTCGTTTATTTTTATATAATTATTAATTATAGAATAAATTGAGTTAGACAAATATTACTTATATAATTATTTTTCATCAAAAAATATAGATAAACTTTTTAAAAGAAAAAAAATTCAAAACAAAAAATTATTATATAGTAATATATTTTGCTTTGTTTTTGAATCATTTTAAGTTTTGTAATTATATTTAAATTGATATCTATCTTATTAATAATAAATTATTAATTTATTCTTTGATCATTATTAGAATATTTATCAATAAAAATATTTATAATGAATTTATATGATATATAAATATAATGATTATTATAACTAAATATTGTATTCACTTTTGAAAAAAATTTTAAAATTATTATATTTTCAAAGGTTATAACCTTTGAAAATATCAAAAAATAAAAAACTTAATTTTTTTGATATTTTTTTTAAAATAACACCTATAAACCACTAAATGCATGCACAGTTAAATCATTAAACTCCTAAACCCCGTAATGCCAAAATACATAAACCATTAAACCGCTATATACTACTTAATAATTAATAAATCTAATTTTTAATTCAATTTATTATAAATTTAAATATTCATTTTAATTATTTATTAGTTTATTTTTATAGAAATATTTATTACAAAATAAATTATGAGTGCGACAAATATAATTTAAAAAATATATATGCTTATAAAAGACGTAAAAATTTAAAAATTAAAAATTGTTATCCAGAAATATATTTTACTATAATTTTGAATCAAATTGGGTTTTGTAATTATTTTTAATTAATATAAATATTAATATCATTAGTTTATAAATTTACTTTTGATCATTATTATAATATATATCAATAAAATTGTTTATATTGAATTTATATGATATATAATTATTAATATTATTATAACTAAGTATTGTATTCACATTTCAAAAAATTTTAAATATTATTATATTTTCAAAGGTTATAAACCTATGAAAATGAGAAAAAATTATAAATTTTTTTTTGATTTTTTATTTTTTTAAATAAAACATATAGACCACTAAAAGCCTAAAAACATAAATCACTAAAATCCTAAATGAAAAAACCTCTAAATTTTAATCCATTAAACTTGTATACAGTAATAATAAATCTCATTTTAAATTTTATTTAGTATAATTTTAAAATTTATTTTAAATATTTATCAGTTTATTTTTATAGAAATATTAATTACGAAATAAATTATTAGTGAGAAATATCTAATTTTAAATTAAACCAGTATCCCTAAATAATTAATAATAAATCTCATTTTTTTTCATTATAATTTTAAATATTCATTTTAATTATACATTTGTTTATTTATATATAAATATTAATTACAAAATAAATTGAGTTATAGAAATATAATTTATATAAATTATTTTAAATCAAAAAATTATAGATAAACTTACTTAAAGAAAAAAAAATTTCAAAACAAAAAATTATTATATAGAAATATATTTTGCTTTGCTTCTGAATCATTTTATGTTTTGTAATTATATTTTAAGTGATATTTATTTTATTAATAATAGATTATTAATTTATTTTTTGATCATTATTAGAATATTTATCAATAAAATTGTTTGTATTGAATTTACATGATATATAATTATAAAGATTATTATAACTAAATATTATATTTACATTTGAAAATAATTTAAAAATTATTATATTTTTAAAGGTTATCATCTTTTAAAATGAGATAAAATCACAAAAATAAATTTTTTGTTATTTTATTGTTTATATAAAACCTATAAACTACTAAATGCCTAAATGCTTAAATCATTAAACTCCTCGACCCCAAAACCCCAAAACCCTTTAATACTTAATCATTTAAACCTTCTTTAAAGGTTTAAGTATTTATGAATAATATATAAATATCTATCATTAAATAATAGTTTTTTAATTTATTTTTTGATCATTATTATATTTATATTTATATTTAGTTTATTAATATCTCTCAATAAAATTGTTTATTTTTAATTCACATGATATATAATTATTAAGTTTATTATAACTAAATATTGTATTCACATTTGAAAAAAATTTAAAAATTATTATATTTATAAATGTTATAACCTTCAAAATTGATAAAAATTTTGAAAAATAATTTTTTTGTTATTTCATTATTTAAATAAAACATATAAACTACTAAATGCCTAAACACTTGAATCACCAAACTCCTAAACTCCTAAATACTTAAACCATTAAATAGGTATACCCTAAAAAATTTATCATAAATCTCATTTTTATTTATATTCATTATAATTTTAATATTCATTTTAATTATTTATTAGTTTATTTCTATAGAAAAATTAATTGCAAAATAAAATTATGAATGAGACAAATATAATATAAATAATTTATCTTCATCAAAAAAATTTATAAGCTTATAAAATGAATAAAATATTTAAGAATAAAAAATTATTATTTAGTAATATATTTTAATTTGATTTTGAATCGTTTTAGGTTTTGCAAATATATTTTAAATAATATCTATCTTCTTAATAATAGTTTATTAATATATTTTATGATCAGTATTATAATATCGATCAATAAAATTATTTATATTGAATTTACATGATATTTAATTTTTATGATTATTATAATTTAATATTGTATTAACATTTGAAAAAAAATTAAATATTATAATATTTTCAATGGTTATAACCTTGAAAAAGAGAAAAAGTCATAAAAATATTTTTTTTGTTATTTAATTATTTAAATAAACCTATAATCCACAAAATACCTAAATACTTAAATTACTAAACTCCTAAACCTTGAAACTACTGCACCACACACATATAACGATGGACCACAGTACACACGTGCACATTTTCTTGTTCATTTTGGTTTAGCATTTAGAGGGGCCAGCAAGTCTTGGAAGCAGCAAGAAGTATGGGCCACCAGCTTATAGAGGGTCCACTAGCAAGCCGGGATGATTACATTCAGACAACTGACGAGACCGAGCAAAGTGGTAGGGAGTAAACCCATGAGTAGCTAGGAGTGGGTCCCACTGGCCCTATCAGGCATCATAGAGGGCCACCCAACCTTCAACCAAAAGGAGTAGTAGGTAATCCATGATTAATTGGAGAGCCGGCAAAATCTGAATCATCACCAAGCACGACCAGTAAGCAATGAAGTCCAGACCAGCCACACGGGAGCGAAAGATTCAAACTTATAGTTTATGTTTGTAGTCTTATTTGTATTTTGGACTTTGTATGCACCATGTATTTGTAGAGAGGGATCATCACATAATCATACACACAATCTTGTTTGTTTTCTATGTAGCAAGAAATGAGGGCAACTAGACCCATGAGTATCTCTAAGTGGGGCCCATGAATGCATTTTGTAAATATACATTAGGCATTGCTACACTCCCGGGAGCAAAAAACCCATCTTTATAGCATTTAGTTATATTAATTGTATCCTAGATTGGTTGTACGCGATGATAATTACACTATGAGATGGACCTCATTACACATGCAACCCGATGCATGCATATTTTTTGATATTTTCTTGGAGCAACATACAGCCACTTCTTGGAGCTCAAGGAGGAAGCATTCTTACCCAAGAGATACTCTTTTGAGGATCATTGGAGCAAAAGAATGTGGAATTAAGAGGTGAGAATGAATTGACAAATGCCATAGATATGGACTTGTGGATTAATGGGTATTCAGTTTTACATGTATTCCATTACATAGCAATGACATAGGCAAACGCTTGATGTTGCATGTCACACACATGCACAATCTTATATTTGCATAGTTTTAATATGGTGCTTCAATCAGGTTCCTCCAAAAGGCTTGGACAAATCTGAATGGAAAGGACACAGTGCGCATAATGATTCAATGCCAACTCTGAAGTCCGGGAATGCCAGGTGATTTTAGTTGTATTCGTATGCTTGGAATTATTAGGCATTATGTTTTTTTTATATATTTTATGCCTGGAATCATTAAGGTGCATAGGATTTGGTGGGTTTTCCTAAATTAGCCAGCTTTTTAGTCTCTTATAAGTTGTGTGCCTAAATGATAAATAATCTGTGTATTTTCCTAAAAAAAAAAAACAAAAAAAAAACCATAAACCCTAAACTTTAAAATTTAAAACTTAAACGATAAACTATAACCCTAATCCATAAATCCTAAATCTCATGTTTTGGACTTTTATAATCAAATGACTAATTGTTAAATTTAAATTTAAATTCACAACTTTTAGGAATGTCACAGATTTATCTTTTTGTATATATAACACAAAGTCATGACTCAAGGGATGAGTTTTGGATTTAGTCTCTTCCTTGCTTTAGAATATTGTAGCATTAGAAATGGTCATGATTGTATATTTTGTATATAGAACACAAAATCATATCGATGATAATATGCTATAACTTGTGTCTCTGTGTTGAACATATTGTTATGGCACTTATAATGATCATGAATACATATTTAATCACTATAATACTGGGTCACAGTATTGGATATGACCATAGCTTGTGCATTTTATCTTTATATTGCAAAGTCATTGCACTAGGAATGATTGTAACTTTGGACATTCCTCAAGAGCAAAAGTCATGACCCTAGAAATAATTAAAGCTTGAGTACTACTCTTTATAACTTTCTATAGCTAAAATTCATGGGATTGGAAATATCACTATGGCTTTTTCCTTTGATTTGTGACCTCAAGTCTCAATATGCAAGACTAATATTTTGAGCAATGATTAAAACCTTATATACATTTGAATATGATTCATTTACGCCTTCTTGTATATTGTGAACTTGTATACATAACTCATTTAATATAAAAAGAAACAAATGATACTTTTCATATCCATCAAGATATAAAAAAAGGCTTAGACTTGCCAATAAAATAAATTTTTTGATTCTTGATTGTAAGAGAGCCCATACTTCTTGTCATGCTCAAACCGCCCTTGGGCTAGTTTGTTCAAATAGGCTACAAGGTGGTTATTTTTTTAGAGGTGAACTATGTTTTAAAAAAATTGCTTTGGGTGTGTGCATGAGAGATATTTTAGAAGAAATTACAATAATTAATATAAATAGCATCCTCAACAACTAGCTATTTCAACACATAGGGGTACAACTTTGGTTTAGCCTGTTAGCGTACATGAGTCAAATTACCTTTGATAGCCTAGTGATTCAACATCAAATATGATGAGACATAATACAGATAATGTAAAAGCTATTATTATTTTGGTTAGAGTTTTAGTAATCATTCTAGAGTTCTGAGAGGAACAAGATAAATTTTTTAAATATTCACTATATTTTTAATTTTTATTTTAATTATTTATCAGTTTATTTTTATAGAAATATTAATTACAAAATAAATTATTAGTGAGATAGATCTAATTTAAATTAAACCGGTATATCCTAAATAATAAAGAATAAATCTCATTTTTTTAATTTTAATTTTAAATATTCAAATTTAATTATTTATTTGTTTATTTTTATATAAATATTAATTACAAAATAAATTATGAGTTACACAAATATAATATATATAAATTATTTTTCATCAATATAATATAGATAAACTTTTTAAAAGAAAAAAGAAATTTCAAATCAAAAAATTATCAGAGTAATATATTTTGCTTTGCTTCTGAATCATTTAGGTTTTGTAATTATATTATAATTGATATCTATCTTATTAATAATAGATTTTTAATTTATTTTTTGATCATTATTATAATATTTATCAATAAAATAGTTTATATTGAATTTATATGATATATAAATATAATGATTATTATAACTAAATATTGTATTCACTTTTGAAAAAAATTTAAAAATTATTATATTTTCTATGGTTATAACCTTTGAAAATATCAAAAAATAATAAAAATAAATTTTTTGTTTTTTTTATTTTTTTAATAAAACATATAAACTACTAAATGCACACACAGTTAAATAAGTAAACTCCTAGACCCCGTAATGCCTAAATACAGTAACCATTATACCGATATATAATACATAATACATAATAAATAATAAATAATAAATCTAATTTTTATTTCTATTTATTATAATTTTAAATATTAATTTTATTTATTTATTAGTTTATTTTTATAGAAATATTTATTACAAAATAAATTATGAGTGCGACAAATATAATTTAAATAATTTAATTTTAATGAAATAATATATATATATATATATATATGCAAATAAAAGAAGTAAAAATTTAAAAATTTAAAATTATTATCCAGTAATATATTTTTCTTTAATTTTGTATCAATTTGGATTTTGTAAATATTGTTTAATTAATTTCTATCTTTTTATTAATAGTTTATTAATTTTAATTTTTGATCAGTATTATAATATCAATCAATAAAATAGTTTATATTGAATTTATATGATATATAATTATTAATATTATTATAACTAAAATATTATATTTACATTTAAAAAAAATTTAAATATTATTATATTTTCAAAGGTTATAACCTAAGAAAATGAGAAAAAATTATAAATTTTTTATAATCATTTTATTGTTTAAATAAAACCTATAAACCACTAAATGCCTAAAAACATAAATCGCTAAATTTTCAAATGACAAAACTTCTAAATACTTAAATCATTAAATTGGTATAGATTAATAATAAATCTTAAATCTCATTTTAATTTTTTTTAGTATAATTTAAATTTTTTTTAATTATTATCAGTTTATTTTAATAGAAATATTAATTACAAAATAAATTATTAGTGAAATAGATATAATTAAAATTAAAGTGGTATACCCTAAAAAATAAATAATAAATCTAATTTTTTTTTCATTATAATTTTAAATATTCATTTTAATTATTTATTTGTTTATTTTTATATAAATATTAATTACAAAATAAATTGAGTTAGATAAATATAATATATATATATTATTTATAATCAAAAAATATAGATAAACTTTTTAAAATAAAAAAAATTCAAACAAAAAATTATTATATTGTAATACATTTTGCTTTGCTTTTGAATTATTTTAGGTTCTGTAATTATATTTTAATTGATATCTATCTTATTAATAATAGATTATTTATTTATTTGTTGATCATTATTAGAATATTTATCAATAAAATTGGATATATTGAATTTATATGAAATATAAATATAATGATTATTATAACTAAATATTGTATTCACTTTTGAAAAAAATTTAAAAATTATTATATTTTCAAAGGTTATAACCTTAAAAAATGAGAAAAAATAATAAAAATAATTTTTTTGTTATTTCATTTTTTAAATAAAACCTATCAACCATTAAATGATTACTTACTTAAATGAGTAAGCTCATATATCCTGAAACCCCTAAATACATAAACCTTTTAACAGCTATATATTACTTAATAAATAATAAATCTCATTTTCATTTATATATATTATAATTTTTAAAATTCATTTTAATTTTTATAGTTTAATTTTTTAGGAAAAATTAATTACAAAATAAATTTCGAGTAAGACAAATATTATTTAAATAATTTATTTTAATAAATAAAAAGCTTATAAAAAGACAAAAAATTTTAAAAATTAAATATTATTATTTAGTAATATATTTTGACTTGATTTTGAATCATTTTGTGTTATGTAAATATATTTTAATTAAAATTTATCTTATTAATAATATTTTATTAATTTAATTTTTGATCATTATTATAATATCTATCATTAAAATTATTTATATTGAATTTATATGATATATAATTAGTAAGATTAATATAATTATACATTGTATTCACATTTCAAAAGATTTTAAAAACTATTTTATTTTTAAAGATTATAACCTTTGAAAATCAGAAAAAATCAAAAAAATAATTTTAAATTTTTATTATATAAATAAAACCAATAAACCACTAAATACCTAAAAATAATTATTTTAATTATTTGTATTCATTATAATTTTAAATTAGTATTTTTATTATTTATAAGTTTATTATTATAGAATTATAAATTACAAAATAAATTATGAGTAAGACAAATTAATTTAAATAATTTACTTATAATAACAAAAATATAAAGTTATAAAAAAAGCAAAACATTAAAAAAATTATGATTAAGTTATATATTTTACTTTGATTTTGAATAAATTTAGTTTTTGCAAATATATTCTAAACAATATCTATCTTATTAATAATAGTTTATTATATTTTTTATCATTATTATAATATCTAGCAATGTAATTATTTATATTGAATTTAAATGACTTATAATTATTAAGATTATTATAAATAATTATTATATTTACTTTTGAAAAAATTTTAAAAATTATTTTATTTCCATAGGTTATAACCTTCAAAAATTAAAAAAATAATAAAAATAAATTTTTTGTTATATCATTGTTTAAATAAAACATATAAACCACTAACTGCCTAAACACTTAAACCTCTAAACTCCTAAACACAAAATCCCCTAAATACTTAAATCATTAAACGCATAAAGCTTAAATATAATATAAATAATTTATTAAAATATTAATTACAAAATAAATTATGAGTGATACAAATATAATTTAAAAAATTAATTTTCAAAAAAAAATATAAGCTTATCAAAAGAAGCAAAAACTAAAAAAAAATATTATTTAGTAATAAATTTTACTTGGATTTTGAATATTTTTTGTTTTACAATTATATTTTAATTCATATCTATCATATTAATAAAAGCATATTAATTTATTTTTTGATAAATGATATCATATCTATCAAAAAAATTGTTTATATTTAGTTTATATTATATATAATTATAATGATTATTATTACTAGATATTTTTTAAAATTTTAAAATTATAAAATTATCATATTTTGTATTTAGTTTATACTTAGTTTATATTTAGTTTATATTATATATTATATATAATTATATTTTGTATTCACATTTTTTAAAAATTTTAAAATTATCATATTTTCAAAGGTTATAACAAAAATATAAACAATTCGGCACGAGCCGAATTGTTTATATTTTTTAAAATTATCATATTTTTTAAAATTATCATATTTTTAAAAATTACTAGATATTGTGCCAAACCCGTGCCGTGCCCGGGTTTGGCACGAGCCGTGTCGTGCATGGCGCGTGCCGTGTCGTGCCTGGCCCGTCACAGTTCGGCCCGCGGAACGGCGCACCGCACGGGTTTATCCCGTGTCGGGTGTTCCGTGAGCCCGACCCCACGATGCCCTTCCCGCAAAAAAAGACTGTAGGTCGGGTCTGATTCGACCCGACCCGCGATCCCCCGTATTCCGAACCACTCGGGCAGGCAAGCTCGAACGGGCCCAAAAGGCCCGGCACGGCAGGCCATGCCGGGCCCGCTTTTTTTAAACCATGATGGGCCGGGCACTACACTGTACAGTAACCGTGCCGTACCCGGCCTGGCACAGAAGCACGATCCTGCCCTAAAAAAATGGGCAGGCCGGCCCGTTTGACACCTCTAATTAAACTGGTATTAATAATAATTCATAAATCCCATTTTAATTTTTATTTAGTATAATTTTAAATTATTATTTTAATTAGTTATCAGTTTATTTTTATAAAAATATTAATAACAAAATAAATTATTAGTGAGACAGATCTAATTTAAATTAGACTGGTATACCCAAAATAATAATGAATAAATATCAATATTATCTTTTACATTAAAATTTTAAATATTCATTTTAATTATTTATTTGTTTATTTTTATATAAATATTAATTAAAAAATAAAGTATGAGTTAGAAAAATATAATTTATATAAATTAATTTTCATCAAAAAATTATGGAAAAACTTTTTTTAAAAAAAATTTTAAAATAACAAATTATTATATAGTTATATATTTTGATTTCTTCTAAATCATTTTAGGTTTTTTATTATATTTTAATTCATATCTATCTTATTAATAATAGATTATTAATTTATTTTTTGAACATTTTTAGAATATTTATCAATAATATTGTTTATATTGAATTTATATGATATATAAATATAATGATTATTATAAATAAATATTGAATTCACATTTGAAAAACATTTTAAAATTATTATAATGTGAAATGTTATAACCTTTGAAAATATCAAAAAATAATAAAAATAAATATTTTGTTATTTTAATTTTTAAATAAAACCTATAAACCACTAAATGCATACACAGTAAAATCAGTAAACTCCAAAGGCCCGTAATGCCTAAATACATAAACCATTAAACTACTATATACTACTTAATAATTAATAAATCTAATTATTATTTCAATTTATTATTATTTTAAATATTCATTTTAATTATTTATACGTTTATTTTATAGAAATATTTATTACAAAATAAATTTTGAGTGCGACAAATATAATTTAAATAATTTATTTTTAATAAAAAAAAAATATACGCTTATAAAAGAAGTAACATTTAAAAAATAAAAAATTTTTATCCAGGAATATTTTGTACTTTAATTTTAAATCAATTTGGGTTTTGTAAATATTTTTTAATTAATATCAATCTTATCAATAATAGATTATTAATTCAATTTTTGATCATTATTATAATATCTATCATTAAAATTGTTTATATTGAATATATATGATATATAATTAGTAAGATTAATATAATTATACATAGTTTTCATATTTCAAAAAATTTTAAATATTATTTTATTTTCAAAGGTTATAACCTATGAACTGTGACGGGTTATAACCTATAAACCCCTAAATGCCTAAAATCATAAATCGCTAAAGTCATAAACGACAAAACCTTTAAATACTTAAATATTAAAATGGTATACATTAATAATAAATCATAAATATCATTTTAATTTGTATTCAGTATAATTTTAAATTTTTATTTTAATTATTTATTAGTTTATTTTTATAGAAATATTAATTACAAAATAAATTATTAGTGAGATAGATCTAATTTAAATTAGACTAGTTTACTGAAATAATAAAGATTAAATATCAATATTATTTTTTTCAATATAATTGTAAATATTCATTTTAATTATTTATTTGTTTATTTTTATATAAATATTAATTAAAAAATAAATTATGAGTTACACAAATATAATTTATATAAATTATTTTTCATCGAAAAATATAGATAAACTTATAAAAAGAATAAAAAATTTAAAAACTAAAATTTATTATATAGTAATATATTTTCCTCTCCTTTTGAATCATTTTAGATTTTGTAGTTATATTTTAATTGATATCTATCTTATTAATAATTTTTTATTAATTTATTTTTTGATCATTATTAGAATATTTATCAATAAAATTATTTATTTTGAATTTATATGATATATAAATATAATGATTATTATAACTAAATATTAAATTCAATTTTGAAAAAATTTAAAAATTATCATATTTCCAAAGGTTATAACCTTTGGAAATATGAAAAAATAATAAAAATAAATTTTATGTTATTTTATTTTTTAAATAAAACTTATAAACCAGTAAATGCATACACAGTTAAATCAGTAAACTCATAAAGCCCGTAATGCCTAAATACATAAACCATTAAACCACTATATGCTACTTAATAATTAAGAAATCTAATTTTTATTTCAATTTATTATTATTTTAAATAATCATTTTAATTATTTATAATTTATTTTTATGAAAATATTTATTGCAAAATAAATTATGAGTGTGACAAATATAATTTAAATAATTTATTTTTAATCATAAAAAATATATACGCTTATAAAAGAAGTACAAATTTAAAAATTAAAAATTATTATCTAGTAATATTTTTTACTTTAATTTTGAATCAATTTGGGTTTTGTAAATATTTTTTAATCAATATCTATCTTATTATTAAAAGTTTATTAATTTAATTTTTTATCATTATTATAATATCTATCAATAAAATTGTTTATATTGAATTTATATGATATATAATTATTAATATTATTATAACTAAATATTGTATTCACATTTCAAAAAATTTTAAATATTATTATATTTTCAAAGGTTATAACTTATGAAAATGTGAAAAAATTACAAATTTTTTTTCGTTATTTTATTGTTTAAATAAAACCTATAAACCACTAAATGCCTAAAAACATTAATTGCTAAACTCCTAAATGACAAAACCATTAAATACTTAAACTATTAAACAGGGGTACATTAATAAAAAATCATAAATCTCAATTTAATTTTTATTAAGTATAATTTTAAATTTTTATTTTAATTATTTATCAGTTTATTTTTATTGAAATATTTAATTACAAAATAAATTATTAGTGAGACTGATCTAATTTAAATAATTTATTTTTCATCAAAAAATATATATATCCTTATAAAAAGAGGCAAAATTTTAAAAACAGAAATTTATTATTTAGTAATATATATTTTTTTATCTTGAATCATTTTAGATTTTGTAATTATATTTTAATTTATATCATTCTTATTAATAATAGATTATTAATTTTTTATTGATCATTATTATAATATGTATTAATAAAATTATTTATATTGAGTTTACATTATATATAATTATTAAAGTTATTATTACTAAATATTATATTCACATTTAAAAAAAATTAAAATATATTATATTTTCAAAGGTTATAACCTTCAAAAATTAAAAAAAATCAAAAAATTAATTTTTTTATTTTTTCAATTTTTAAATAAAAACTATAAATCACTAAAGGCCTAAACACTTAAATCACTAAACCCCAAAATACCCAAATACTTAAACCATTAATCTAGTATTTCCTGAATAATAAATAATAAATCTCTATTTTATTTGTATTCATTATAATTTTAAATATTCATTTTAATTATTTATTGGTTTATTTTTATAGAATTATAAATTAAAAATAAATTATGAGGAAGACAAATATAATTTAAATAATTTACTTTTAATTACAAAAAATATAAACTTATAAAAAGAAGCAAAACATCAAATACAATATTATTTTGTAATATATTTTACTTTGATTTTGAATATATTTATGTTTTGCAAATATATTCAAAATAATATCAATCTTTTTAATAATAGTTTATTAATTTATTTTTTGATCATTAATATAATATATTTAAATATAATAGTTTATATTGAATTTACATGATATATAATTATTAACATTATCATAACTAAATATAGTATTCACATATAAAAAAATTTAAAAATTATTATATTTTCAAAGTTTATAACCTTTAAAAATTAAAAAAAATAACAAAAATAATTTTTTTGTTATATCATTGTTTAAATAAAACTTATAAACCATTAAATTCCTAAATACATAAATATCTAAACTCCTAAACCCCGAATCCCCTAAATACTAAAACCTTAAAACTCGTAAACCTTAAATATAATTTAAATAATTTATAGAAATATTAATTACAAAATAAATTATGAGTGATACAAATATAATTTAAATAATATATTTCTCATCAAAAAAACATATAAGCTTATAAAATAATGCAAAAACTAAAAACAAAATTATTATTTAGTAATAAATTTTACCTTGATTTTGAATCAATTTAGGTTTTTTAACTATATTTTAATTTATATCTATCATATTAATAATAGTTTATTAATTTATTTTTTTATAATTGATATAATATCTATCAATAAAATTGTTTATATTTAGTTTATATCATATATAATTATAATATTTATTATTACTAAATATTGTATTCACATTTTTAAAAAATTTTAAAATTATTATATTTTCAAATGTTATAACCTTTAAAAATTTGAAAAAATATCAAAAATAAATTTTTTATTATTTCATTGTTTGAATAAAACCTATAAACCATTAAATGACTAACTACTTTTATCAATAACTTCTAAACCTCGAAAACCCTAAATAGATAAATTTTTTAAACATGTATATCCTAAATAATAAATAATAAATCTCATTTTTATTTTTTACATTATAATTTTAAATATTCATTTTAATTATTTATTTGTTTATTTTTATATAAATATTAATTACAAAATAAATTATAAGTTAGACGAATATAATTTATATAAATTATTTTTCAACAAAAAAATATAGATAAACTTAATAAAAGAAGATAAATATTAAAAACAAAAAATATTATATAGTAATATATTTTGCTTTATTTCTGAATCATTTTAAGTTTTATAATTACATTTTAATTGATATCTAACTTATTAATAATAAGTTATTAATTTATTTTTTGATCATTATTATAATATTTATCAATAAAAATGTTTATATTGAATTTATATGATATATAAATTAAATAATTTTTATAACTAAATATTGTATTCACTTTTGAAAAAAGTTTTAAAATTTTTATATTTTCAAAGATTATAATCTTTGAACATGTGAAAAAAATAAAAAAAATATTTTTTTTTTATTTTATTGTTTAAATAAAACCTATAAATCACAAAAGGCCTAAATACTTAAATCACTAAACTACAAAATTCTGATACCCCTATATATATAATGCTTTAAACCGGTATACCCTAAATAATAATTAATAAATCTCATTTTTATTTGTTTTCATTATTATTTAAAAAATTCATTTTGATTGTTAAGTTTTTTATTTATATATATATAGTAATTATAAAATAAATTATAAGTTAAAAATATAATTTATAAAAATAATTTTTCATCAAAAAATAGATAAGCTTATAAAAAGAATAAAAATTTAAAAACAAATAATTATTATTAAGTAATATATTTTGCTTTGCTTTTGAAATATTAGGTTTTGATATTATATTTTAAGTAATATCAATCTTATTCATAATAAATTTTTAATTTATTTTTTGATAATTATTAGAATATCTATCAATAAAATTATTTATATTGAATTTATATGATATATTATTATTATTATTATAAATATATATTGTATTCACTTTTGAATATAATTTAAAAATTATAATATTTTCAAAGGTTATAATCTTGAAAAATGAGAAAGAATACAAATATTAAATTTTTTGTTATTTCTTTTTTAAATACAACATATAGACCACTAAATGTTTACTTACTAAAATCAGTAGCTCATAAAACCCAAAACCCCTAAATACATAAACCTTATAACAATTGTATACTACTTAATAAATAATAAATCTCATTTTTATTTCTATTTATTATAATTTTAAATATTCATTTTAATTATTTATATTGTAATTTTTTATAATAATTAATTACAAAATAAATTTCGAGTGAGACAGATATTATTTATATAATTTATTTTTAATAATAAAAAAATATAAGCTTATAAAAAGATGGAAAAAATTAAAAATTAAATATTATTATTTAGTAATATATTTTGACTTTATTTTGAATCATTTTGTGTTATGTAAATATATTTTAATTAATATTTATTTTATTAATAATAGTTTATTAATTTAATTTTTGATCTTTATTATAATATCTATCATTAAAATTATTTATATTAAATTTATATGATATATAATAAATATGATTAATATAATTATACATGGTATTAATATTTCAAAAGATTTTAAAAATTATTTTATTTTTAAAGGTTATAACCTTTGAAAATCAAAAAAAAATCAAAAAAAAATTATTTATTTTTATTATATAAATAAAACCTATATATCACTAAATGACTAAAAACATAAATTGCTAAACTCCTAAACGACAAAACCCCTAAATAATCGATCCATTAGACTGGTATACGATATATAATTATTGGGCAATTGTGCTTCCACGGTAGCGAGATTGAGATAAAGAAACACAAAAACAACATGAAACAAGCAATATATATATATATATATCACAATTCAGCAACCATCCATGTTAGAATCAAAAAACGAGAAATAAATAACAAAAATAATGTGGTTCGCTAGTCGCTCAGTACGACTAGCTAAATTCCACCGGAAAATGATTATGCATTACAGATTAAAGCAACAGAAATGTCGTACAGTATGTAGCACATAAAATAGTCGGGATAAATCACATAGAGAGAAGAGAGAGAGATGATGAATAGTTCCACGAGTCCAAAAATAGCCACCCAAAAATAAAATTACAAATCATTTTTTATTAAAATTTCTCTCGGTTCATTTAACCGGAGCGGGTCGGATCATGAGATGGGTCAGGCTCTGCTACAATTTTAGCCAACTGCCCGATCAGCGAGACCTCTATTATTGTGCTACTGCTACATCCCCGGCCTCTTAATATTTGCTTTCCAGCACTTACATGAAAATATTAAAAAAGGAAAAATATTTGGTTATAAGAATAGATTATCAAAAAATAAATTACATATACATTAATAAAAATCAAAAATCTCATTTTAAATTGTATTCATTATAATTTTAAATATTCATTTTAAAATATTTATTAGTTTATTTTTTATATAAATATTAATTACAAAATAAATAATTAGTCAGACAAATATAATATAAATAATTTACTTTTAATAAAAAAAATATAATCTTATAAAAAGAAGTAAAAATGTAAAAACAAAAAATTATTATTTAGTAATAAATTTTACATTAATTTTGAATCATTTTATGTTTTGTAATTATATTTTAATTTATATCTATCATATTAATAATAGTTTATTAATTACTTTTTTGATAATTGATATCATATCTATCAATAAAATTATTTATAATTAATTTATATTATATATAATTATAATAAATATTATTACTAAATATTTTATTCACATTTTAAAAAAATTTTAAAATTGTTATATTTTCAAATGTTATAACCTTTAAAAATGTGAAAAAATAATAAAAATAATTTTTTTTGTTATTTCATTATTTAAATTAATCCTATAAACCACTAAATGCCTAAATACTTAAATCAATAACTCCTAAATCTCAAAAACCTTAAATAGATAATCATTTTAAACCTATATACCTAAAGTAATAAATAATAAATCTCAATCTTACTTTTTTCATTATAATTTAAAATATTCATTTTAATTATTTATTCATTTATTTTTATATAATTATTAATTACAGAATAAATTGAGTTAGACAAATATAATTTATATAATTATTTTTCATCAAAAAAATTTAGATAAACATTTTAAAAGAAAAAAATTTCAAAATAAAAAATTATTATATAATAATATATTTTGCTTTGTTTTTGAATCATTTTAGGTTTTTAAATTATATTTAATTTGATATCTATCTTATTAATAATATATTATTAATTTATACTTTGATCATTATTAGAATATTTATCAAAAAAAATATTTATATTGAATTTATATGATATATAAATATAATGATTATTATAACTAAATATTGTATTCACTTTTGAAAAAAATTTAAAAATTATTATATTTTCAAAGGTTATAACCTTTGAAAATATCAAAAAATAAAAAAATAAATTTTTTGATATTTTTTTAAAATAACACCTATAAACTACTAAATGCATGCACAGTTAAATCAGTAAACTCCTAAACCCCGTAATGCCAAAATACATAAATCGCTAAAATCCTAAATTAAAAACCTCTAAATACTTAATCCATTAAATTGGTATACAGTAATAATAAATCATAAATCTCATTTTTAATTTTATTCAGTATAATTTTAAATTTTTATTTTAATTATTTATAACTTTATTTTTATAGAAATATTAATTACAAAATAAATTATTAGTGAGAAATATCTAATTTAAATTAAATCGGTATCCCTAAATAATAAATAATCAATATCATTTTTTATTATAATTTTAAATATTCAATTTAATTATTTATTTGTTTATTTTTATAAATATATTAATTACAGAAATAATTATGAGTTAGACAAATATAAATTATTTAAATTATTTTTCATGAAAAAAATATACATAAACTTTTAAAAAGAAAAAAAAATTCAAAACAAAAAATAATTATATAGTAATATATTTTGCTTTGCTTCTGAATCATTTTAGGTTTTGTAATTATATTTTAATTCATATCTATCTCATTAATAATAGATTATTAAGTTATCTTTTGATCAATATTAGAATATTTATAAATAAACCTTTTAATATTTAATTTATATGATATATAAATATAATGATTATTATAACTAAAGATTATATTCACTTTAGAAAAAAAAATTAAAATTTATTGTATTTTCATAGATTATAACCTTTGAACATATAAAAAAAACAAAAATAATTTTTTTTTATTTTATTTTTTAATTAAAACATATAAACCACTAAATGCATATATAGGTTAATCAGTAACCTCCTAAATAAATAACCCATTAAATTTCTATACTCCTAAACGACAAAACCTCTAAATACTTAAACCATTAAACATGTGTACATTAATAAAAAAAATCATAAATCTCAATTTAATTTTTATTAAGTATAATTTTAAATTTTTATTTTAATTATTTATCAGTTTATTTTTATAGAAATATTAATTACAATATAAATTATTAGTGAGACCAATCTAATTTATATAATTTATTATTCATCAAAAAAATATATATCCTATAAAAATTGGCAACATTTTAAATACAAAAATTTATTATTTACTAATATATTTTATTTTGATTTTGAATCATTTTAGATTTTGTCATTATATTTTAATTTATATCAATAATATTAATAATAGTTAATTAATTTTTTATTGTTCATTATTATAATATGTATTAATAAAATTATTTATATTGAGTTTACATTATATATAATTATTAAGATTATTATAACTAAATATTATATTAACATTTAAAAAAAATTAAAAATTATTATATTTTCAAAGGTTATAACCTTCAGAAATCAAAAAAAAATAAAAAAATTAAATTTTTTATTTTTTCATTCTTTAAATAAATAAAAATTATTTTAATTATATATTAGTTTATTTTTATAGAATTATAAATTAAAAATAAATTATGAGGAAGACAAATAAAATTTAAATAATTTACTTTTAATAAAAAAGAATATAAACTTATAAAAAGAAGCAAAACATAAAAAAAATTATTATTTAGTAATATATTTTATTTTGATTTTGAATAAATTTACGTTTTGCAAATATATTTTAAATAAAATCTTTCTTATTAATAATAGTTTATTAATTTATTTTTTGATCATTAATATATTATCTATCAATATAATTGTTTATATTGAATTTACATGATATATAATTATTAAGATTATCATAACTAAATATAGTATTCACATATAAAAAAAATTTAAAAATTGTTATTTTTTCAAAGGTTATAACCTTCAAAAATGATAAAAAATAACAAAAATAAATTTTTTGTTATATCATTGTTTAAATAAAACTTATAAACCATTAAATGCCTAGACACATAAATCTCTAAACTCCTAAACCCCGAAGCCTCTAAATACTTAAGCCTTTAAACTTGTAAACCTTAAATATAATTTAAATAATATATTGAAATATTAATTACAAAATAAATTATGAGTAATACAAATATAATTTAAATAATTTATTTTTCATCAAAAAAATATATATTATTATAAAAAGAAGCAAAAACTAAAAAAAAATTATTCTTTAGTAATAAATTTTACATTGTTTTTGAATCATTTTAGGTTTTTCAATTATATTTTAATTTATATCTATCATATTAATAATAGCATATTAATTTATTTTTTGATGATTGATATCATATGTATCAATTAAATTGTTTATATTTAGTTTATATTATATATAATTATAATGATTATTATTACTAAATATTGTATTAACATTTTTAAAAAAATTTAATATTATTATATTTTCAAAGGTTATAACCTTTGAAAATGTGAAAAAATATCAAAAATATTTTCTTTTGTTATTTCATTATTTAAATAAAACCTATAAACCATTAAATACCTAAAAACATAAATCGCTAAACTCCTAAATGAAAAAACCTTTAAATACTTAAACCATTAAACTAGTAAACATTAATAATAATTCATAAATCTCATTTTAATTTTTATTTAGTATAATTTTAAATTTTTATTTAAATTATTTATCAGTTTATTTTTATAGAAATATTAATTACAAAATAAATTATTAGTGTGACAGTTCTAATTTAAATTAAAATAGTATCCGTAAATAATAAATAATAAATCTCATTTTTTTCATTATAATTTTAAATATTAATTTTAATTATTTATTTGTTTATTTATATATAAATATTAATTACAAAATAAATTGATCTAGACAAAAATAATTTATATAAATTATTTTTCCTCAAAAAATTATATATAACTTTTTAAAAGAAAAAAAATTTTCAAAACAAAAAATTATTATATAGTAATATATTTTGCTTTGCTTCGGAATCACTTTAGGTTTTGTATTTGTATTTTAATTGATATCTATCTTATTAATAATAGATTATTAATTTATTTTTTGATCATTATAAAAATATTTATCAATAAAATTGGTTATATTGAATTTACATGTTATATAATAATAAAGATTATTATAACTAAATATTATATTTACATTTGAAAACAATTTAAAATTTATTATATTTTTAAAGGTTATATCATCTTTGAAAATGAGATAAAATCACAAAAATAAATTTTTTTTGTTATTTTATTATTTATATAAAACCTATAAACTACTAAATGCATAAATGCTTAAATCATTAAACTCCTAAACCACAAAACCCTTAAATACTTAAACATTTAAACCATCTTTAAAGGTTTAAGTATTTATAAATAATATATAAATATCTATCAATAAATAATAGTTTATTAATTTAAATTTTGATCATTAATATATTTATATTATATTTAATTTATTAATATCTATCAATAAAATTGTTCATTTTTGATTTATATGATATATAATTATTAAGTTTATTATAACTTAATATTGTATTCACATTTCAAAAAAATTAAAAATTATTATATTTATAAAGGTTATAAGCTTCAAAATTGATAAAAAATTTGAAAAATAATTTTTTTTTGTTATTTCATTATTTAAATAAAACATATAAACTACTAAATGCCTAAACACTTAAATCACTAAACTCCTAAACTCCTAAATACTTAAACCTTTAAACCGGTATACCCTAAATAATTAATCATAAATCTCATTTTTATTTGTATTCATTATAATTTTAATATTCATTTTAATTATTTATTTGTTTATTTTTATAAAAATATTAATTGCAAAATAAAATTATGAATGAGACTAATATAATTTAATAATTTATCTCCATAAAAAAAATTTATAAGTTTATAAAAAGAATCAAAAATTTAAAAATAAAAAAATTATTATTTAGTAATATATTTTACTTTGATTTTGAATCGGTTTAGGTTTTACAAATATATTGTAATTAATATCTATCTTATTATTAATAGTTTATTAATCTATTTTATGATCAGTATTATAATATCGATCAATAAAATTATTTATATTGAATTTACATGATATTTAATTTTTATGATTATTATAATTAAATATTTATTAACATTTGAAAGAAAATTAAAAATTATAATATTTTCAATGGTTATAACCTTGAAAATGAGAAAAAATCATAAAAATAATTTTTTTGTTATTTAATTATTTAAATAAAACCTATAAACCACAAAATACCTAAATACTTAAATTACTAAACTCCTAAACCCTGATACTACTGTACCACACACACATAGCGACGGACCACAGTACACACGTATACATATTCTTGTCCATTATGGTGTAGCATTTAGAGGGACCAGCATGTCCTGGAAGCAGACATAAGTTTGTGCCACCAGCTTGTAGAGGGCCCCGCTAGCAAGCCGGGATGATAACATTCAGACAACTGAAGAGACCGAGCAAAGTGGTAGGGAGTAAACCCATGAGTAGCTAGGAGTGGGTCCCACTAGCCCTATTAGGCATCATAGAGCCCACCCAACCATCACCCAACAGGAGTAGCGGGTAATCCATGATTAATTGGAGATCTAGAAAAATCCGAAGCATCACCAAGCAGGGCCAATAAGAAATGGAGTCCAGACCAGTAACACGGGAGCGAAAGATTCAAACTTGTATTTTATGTTTGTTTTCTTATTTGTATTTTGGACTTTGTATGCACCATGTACTTGTAGAGATGGATCATGACATACTCACACACACAATCTTGTCTGTTCTCTATGTAGCATGCAATGAGGGCAAATGGACCCATGAGTATCTCTAAGTGGGGCCCACTAATGCATTTTCTAAATACACATTAGGCGATGCTACACTCCCGGGAGCGGAAGACCCATCTTTATAGCATTTTGTAATTTTACTTGTATTCTAGCATGGTTTTACGCATAGATAATTAGACTATGAGATGGACCTCATCAAACATGCACACCGATGCATGCATATTTTTTGATATTTTGTCGGTGCAACATACTACCACTTCTTGGAGCTCGAGGAGGAAGCATTCTAACCGAAGAGATACTCTTTTGAGGAGAGTTGGAGCAAAAGAATGTGGAATTTAGAGGTGAGAATGAATTGACAAAGTGCCGTAGATACAGACCTGTGGATTTATGGGTATTCAGTTTTACATGTATTCCATTGCATAGCAATGACATAGGCAAACACTTGATGCTGCATGTCACACACATGCACAATCTTATATTTGCATAATTTTAATATGGTGCATCATTCAGTTTCCTCCAAAAGGCTTGGACAAATCCAAATGGAAAGGACGTAGTGCGCATAATGATTCAATGCCAACTCTGAAGTCCAGTAATGCCAGGTGATTTTAGTTGTATTCGTACGCTTGGAATTATTAGGCATTATGTTTTTTTATGTATTTTTTTTCTGGAATCATTAAGGTGCATAGGATTTGGTGGGTTTTATTAAATTAGCCAGCTTTTTAGTCTCTTGTAAGTTGTGTGCCTAAATGATAAATAATGTGTGTATTTTCCAAAAAAACAAAAAAAAACCATAAACCCTAAACTTTAAAATTTAAAACTTAAACGATAAACTATAACCCTAATCCATAAATCCTAAATCCTAAATCTCATGTTTTGGACTTTTATAATCAAATGACTAAGTGTTAAATTTAAATTGAAATTCACAACTTTTAGGAATGTCACATATTTATATTTTTGTATATGTAAGACAAAGTCATGACTCAAGGGGTGAGTTTTGGATTTAGTCTCTTCCTTGCTTTAGAATATTGTAGCATTAGCAATGGTCATGATTGTATATTTTATATATAGAACACAAAATCATATCGATGATAATATGCCATAACTTGTGTCTCTCTATTGAACATATTGTTATGGCACTTATAATGATTATGAATACATATTTAATCACTCTAATACTGGGTCACATTATTGGATATGACCATAGCTTGTGCATTTTATCTTTATATTGCAAAGTCATTGCACTAGGAATGATTGTAACTTTGGACATTCCTTAACAGCAAAAGTCATGACCCTAGAAAAAGTTAAAGCTTGAGTACTACTCTTTAAAACTTTCTATAGCTAAAATTCTTGGGATTGGAAATATCACTATGGCTTTTTCCTTTGATTTGTGACCTCAAGTGTCAATATTCAAGACTAATATTTTGGGCAATGATTAAAACCTTATATACATTGAATATGATTCATTTATGCCTTCTTGTATATTGTGAGTTTGTATACATAGCTCACAAAATATAAAAAGAAACAAATGATACTTTTCATATCCATTAGGATATTAAAAAAAAGGCTTAGACTTGCCAATAAAATAAATTTTTTGATTCTTGATTGAAAGAGAGCCCATACTTTTTGCCCTGCTCAAACCACCATGGGGCTAGTTTGTTCTAATATGCTACAAGGTGGTTATTTTTTTAGAGGTGAACTATGTTTTAAAAAAATTGTTTTGAGTGTGTGCATGAGAGATATTTTAGAAGAAATTACAATAATCAAAATAAATAGCATCCTCAACAACTAGCTATTTCAACACATAGGGGTACAACTTTGGTTTAGCCTGTTAGCATACATGAGTCAAATTACCTTTGATAGCCCAGTGATTCATCATCAAATATGATGAGACATAATAGAGATAAAGTAAAAGCTCTTATTATTTTGGTTAGATCTTTAGCAATCATTTTAGAGTTGAGAGAGGAACAAAATAAATTATTTATATTATTGAGTATAATTTTAATTTTTATTTTAATTATTTATCAGTTTATTTTTATAGAAATATGAATTACAAAATAAATTATTAGTAAGATAAATCTAATTTAAATTAAACTAGTATATCCTAAATAATAAAGAATAAATCTAATTTTTTTCATTTTAATTTTAAATATTCAAATTTAATTATTTATATGTTTATTTTTATATAAATATTAATTATAATATAAATTATGAGTTACACAAATATAATTTATATAAATTATTTTTAATCAAAATAATATAGATCAACTTTTTATATGAAAAAAAAATTTCAAAACAAAAAAGTATTATATAGTAATATATTTTGCTTTGCTTCTGAATCATTTTAGGTTTTGTAAATATGATTTAATTGATATCTATCTTATTAATACTAGATTATTAAGTTATTTTTTCATCATTATTAGAATATTTATCAATAAAAATGTTTATATTGAATTTATATGATATATAAATATAATGATTATTATAACTAAATATTGTATTCACTTTTGAAAAAAATTTCAAAATTATTATATTTTCAATGGTTATAACCTTTGAAAATGTGAAAAAATAAAAAAAATAATTTTTTTTTATTTCATTTTTTCAATAAAACCTATAGATCATTAAAGAATTACTAACTTAAATCAGTAAGCTCATAAATCCTGAAACCCCTAAATACATAAACCTTTTAACAGCTATATACTACTTAATAAATAAATAATGTCATTTTTAAATCTATTTAATATAATTTTAAATATTAATTTTAATTATTTATAGTTTAATTTTTTAGGAAAATTAATTACGAAATAAATTTCGAGTGAGACAAATATTATTTAAATAATTTAATTTAATAAAGAAAATATAAGCTTATAAAAAGAAGTAAAATTATAAAAATTAAATATTTTTATTTAGTAATATATTTTGATTTGATTTTGATTCATTTTGTGTTATGTAAATATATTTTAATTAATATTAATATTATTAATAATAGTTTCTTAATTTAATTTTTGATCATTATTATAATATCTATCATTAAAATGATTTATATTGAATTTATATGATATATAATTAGTAAGATTAATATAATTATACCTGGTATTCACATTTCAAAAAATTTTAAAAATTATTTTATTTTCAAAGGTTATAACCTTTGAAAATCAAAAAAAAAATCAAAAATAGAATTTTAAATTTTTATTATATAAATAAAACCTATAAACTTCTAAATAATCAAGTTTATTAAACCGGTATACCACATAAAAATTAAACTAATAAATACATTTTAATTTGTATTTATTAGTTTAATTTTTAAAGAAATATTAATCACAAAATAAATAATGAGTGAGACAAATATAATTTTAATAATTTATTTTTAATAAAAAAAATCTTATATAAAGAAGTAAAAATCTAAAAACAAAAAATTATTATTTAGTAATATATTTTACTTTGATTTTGAATCATTATATATAGGTTTTATAATTATATTTTAATTGTGATCAATCTTATTAATAATAGTTTATTAATTTATTATTTGATCATTTTTATAATATTGAACAATAAAATTACTTATATTCAATTAAAATGTCTTATAATTATTAAGTTATTATAACTAAATATTATATTTACATTTGAAAAAATTAAAAATTATTATATTTTCAACGGTTATAACCTTCAAAAATGATAAAAAATCACAAAAATAATTTTTTATTTTTTTATTATTTAAATAAAACTTATAAACCACTAAATGCCTAAACATTTAAAACTCTAGACTCCTAAACCCCAAAACCCCCTAAATACTTAAACCATTAAACCTATATAACCTAAATAATAAATAATAAATAATAAATCTCATTTTTATTTGTATTCATTATAATTATAAATATTCATTTTAATTATTTTTTAGTTTATTTTTATAGAAATATTAATTACAAAATAAATAATGTGTGAGACAGATATAATTTAAATAAATTATTATTTATCAAAAAAATAAGCTTATAAAAATAAACAAAATTTCAAAAATTTAAAATTTTATTTAGTAATATAATTTACCTTGATTTTGAATTATTTCGGGTTCTGCAAATATATTTTAATTAATATCTGTCTTATTAATAATAGTTAATTAATTTATCTTAATAATTATTGTTTATTACTTTTATATGATCATTATTATAATATATATCAATAAAATAGTTTAAATTGAATTTATATGATATATAATTATTATGATTATTATTACTTCATATTATATTCACTTTTCAAAAAGATTATAAATTATTATATTTTCAAAGGTTATAACATTCAAAAATGAGAAAAAATAACAAAAATAAATTTTTTGTTATTTTATTTTTTATATAAAACCTATAAACCACTAAATTACAAAATTCTAAAATGACTAAACTCCTAAACACCGAAGCCCATAAATACGTAAAACATTAAATTAGTATAGTCCAAATAATAAATCATAAATCTAATTTTTATTTGTATTTATTATAATTTTAAATATTCATTTTAATTATTTATCAATTTATTTTTATAGAAATATTAAATACAAAATAAATTATTAGTGCGACATATATAGTTTAAATAATTTATTTTTCATTAAAAAAATGCTTATAAAAAAGGCAAATTTTTAAAAATAAATAATTATTATTTAGTAATATATCTTATTTTGATTTTGAATCATTTTAGATTTTACAATTATATTTTAATTTATATCATTCTTTTAAATACTCGTTTATTAATTTATTTATTGATCACTATTATAATATCTATCAATAAAATTATCTATATTGAGTTTACATTATATATAATTATTAAGATTAGTATAACTAAATATTATATTCACATTTAAAAAAAATTAAAAATTATTATATTTTCAAAGGTTATAACATTCAAAAATTAAAAAAAAAATAAAAAAATTAAATTTTTTGTTTTTTCATTCTTTAAATAAAAACTATAAATTACTAAAGGTCTAAACAATTAAATCACTAAACTCCTAAACCACAAAACACCTAAATTCTTAAACCATTAAACCAGTATATCCTGAATAATAAATAATAAATCTCAATTTTATTTGTATTCATTATAATTTTAAATATTCATTTTATTTATTTATTAGTTTATTATTATAGAATTATAAATTACAAAATAAATTATGAGTAAGAGAAATATAATTTAAATAATTTATTTTTAATAACAAAAATATAAACTTATAAAAAAAGCAAAACATTAAAAAATATTATTATTTAGTAATAAATTTTACTTTGATTTTGAATACATTTTAATTTTGCAAATACTTTTTAAATAATATCTATTTTATTAAAAATAGTTTAAATAAAACTTATTAACAAAATAAAACTTATAACCCACTAATACCTAAACACTTATTAACAAACTATTTTTAAAAATCTAAATATTTAATAAAATATACTTACATAAAACAAAATGATTCAAAATAAAATCAAAATATATTAATAAATAATAATATTTAATTTTTAAAATTTTCCTTCTTTTTTCAAGATTATATATTTTTTTGTTAAATATAAATTATTTAAATATTATTTGTCTCATTTGAAATTTATTTCAAATTACTTTTTCTCAAAAATTAAACTATAAATAATTAAAATAAATATTTAAAATTATAATAAATAGAAATGATAATTTAATTTATTATTTAATAATTAGAATATAGCTAATAAATAATTAAAATGAATATTTAAAATTATAATGAATACAAATAAAATTGAGATTTATTATTTATTATTTAGGATATATTAGTTTAATGGTTTAAGTATTTAGGAATTTTGGGGTTTAGAGATTAAAGTGTTTAGGCCTTAAGTGATTTATTGTTTTTATTTTAACAATTAAAAAATAAAAAATTTAATTTTTTTTTTAATTTTTGAAGGTTATAACCTTTGAAAATATAATAATTTTTAATTATTTTAAATGTGAATATAATATTCAGTATTAATAATTTTAATAATTATATATAATGTAAACTCTATAATAATATTTTTATTTATAGATATTATAATAATGATTAATAAAAAATTAATAAACTATTATTAAAAAGAATGATATAAATTAAAATATAATTGCAGAATGTAAAATGATTCAAAATAAAAATAAAATATATTACTAAATAATAAATTTTTGTTTTTAAAATTTTGCATCTTTTTATAAGGATATATTTTTTTTGATGAAAAATAAATTATTTAAATTAGATCTGTCTCACAAATAATTTATTTTGTAATTAATATTTATATAATAATAAACTTATAAATAATTAAAATAAAAATTTAGAATTATAGATAATAAAAATTAAATTGAGATTTATGATTTTTTATTAATGTACACATGTTTAATGGTTTAAGTATTTATATGTTTTATCGTTTAGGAGTTTAGCGATTTATGTTTATAGACATTTAGTGGTTTATAGGTTTTATTTTAACAATAAAATAATAAAAAAAATTGTAATTTTTTTACATTTTCATAGGTAATAACCTTTGAAAATATAATAATATTTAAAATTTTTTGAAATGTGAATACAAAATATAGTTATAATAATTTTAATTATAATATCTCATATAAATTAAATATAACTATTTTATTAATAGATAATATAATAATGATCAAAATTTAAATTAATAAACTATTAATAAAAAGATTGATATTAATTAAAAAATATTTACAAAACCCAAATTGATTAAAAATTAAAGTAAAATATATTACTGGATAATAATTTTTAATTTTTAAATTTTACTTCTTTTATAAGCATATAATTTTTTAATTAAAAATAAATTAATTAAAATATAAATGTCGCGCTCATAATTTAATTTGTAATAAATATTTCTATAAGAATAAACAAATAAATAATTAAAATGAATATTTAAAATTAGAATAAATATAAATAAAAATTCATTTATTAATTATTTAGTAGTATATAGTGGTTTAATGGTTTATGTATTTAGGTATTATGAGGTTTAGGAGTTTACTTATTTAACTGTGTAGGCATTTAGTGGTTTATAGGTTTTATTAAAAAAATAAAATAATAAAAAATTTATTTTTATTATTTTTTGAAATTTTCAAAGGTTATAACCTTTGAAAATATAATAATTTTTAAATTTTTATTAAATGTGAAACAATATTTAGTTATAATAATCATTATTTTGATATATCATATAAATTCAATATAAATAATTTTATTGATAAATATTCTAATAATGATCAAAAAATAAATTAATAATCTATTATTAATAAGATATATATCAATTAAAATATAATTACAAAACCTAAAATAATTCAGAAGAAAAGAAAATTATATTACTATATAATAATTTTTTATTTTGAATTTTTTTTTTCTTTTAAAAAGTTTATCAATAATTTTTTCAATAAAAATAATTTATATAAATTATATTTGTCTACCTCAATTTATTTTGTAATTAATATTTATATATAAATAAACAAATAAATAATTAAAATGAAAATTTAAAATTATAATGAAAAAAAATGAGATTTATTATTTATTATTTAGGGATACCTGTTTAATTTAAATTAGATCTGTCTCACTAATAATTTATTTTGTAATTAATATTTCTATAAAATAAATTGATAAATAATTAAAATAAAAATTTAAAATTATACTGAATAAAAATTAAAATGAGATTTATGAATTATTTTTAATGTATATTAGTTTAATGATTTAAGTGTTTAGAGGTTTTGTCGTTAGAAGTTTAGTGATTTATGTTTTTAGGCTTTTAGTGGTTTATAGGTTTTATTTAAAAAAATAATATAATAAAAAAAATTTCTATAATTTTTTATCATTTTCATAGGTTATAACATTTGAAAATATAATAATATTTAAAATTTTTTGAAATTATAATATGATATTTTGTTATAATAATATTAATAATTATATATCATATAAATTCAATATAAATAATTTTATTGATAGATATTATAATAATGATCAAAAATTAAATTTATAAACTATTAATATTAAGATAGATATTAATTAAAAAATATTTACAAAACCCAAATTGATTCAAAATTAAAGTAACTTATATTACTTGATAATAATTTTTAATATTTAAATTTATACTTCTTTTATAAGCATAACTTATTATTAAATAAATAATATATTATTTAAATTATATTTGTCCCACTCATAATTTATTTAGTAATAAATATTTCTAAATAAGTACACTAATAAATAATTAAAATGAATATATAAAAATATAATAAATAGTAAAAAAAATTAGATTTATTAATTATTAAGTAGTATTTAGCGATTTACTGATTTATGTATTTAAGCATTACGGGGTTTAGGAGTTTACTGCTTTAGCTTTATATGCATTTAGTAGGGCTGCTCACGGGACTCGGATATTCATGACCCGACCAGAAGTCTTGTCCCGAAAGAATCGGGACTGAGAAAATCTGTTGACTTTGACTTTTCCCGTCCCATTCTATCACGTATTTTTTCTTTTGGGACAGTTCCGGATCTTAAGCAATATCCATCCCGAGAACCATCCCATCCTAAAAAACCTAAACTAGAACCAGGAATATATATATATATATATATGAATATGCCACAAATTCAGCTACTGCCCATCCAATTTCGACGCACCTATTGTTGTTCCGAAGATTTCTAGGCCACCTCACGCTGTTCCAGCCATGTTCAATTAAATCCAGCCCTTGTCCGTCACACTTCTGGTTGCCTCCACCGTGTCTCAGATCCTACCAGCCTTTTGGTTTGTTTTTCTGACGAGAATTGAGTGATTAATTATTATTATTTTGTGTCTCAGTCAGTTTTGTTGAGTATTGGTTGCGGTTTTGTGGTTGGGCAGAATGAGTGGGCCGAATGTGTCACAGTCAGTTTTGTAGAGCTTGCTTGTTTGAAATATTTATACGTAGTTATGCTTAACATATCATATTAATTAATGGCAATGCAGATGGCACAATCCAGCGGTAAATGAAAAATACAATAAATTGAAGATAATCACATCTCAAATGATCAAAGTACTGGTAAATCCAATCATCATCATTTCACGAATCCTTTTATTGTTATGGCAGGTTCTTCAATTCCAATTGTAAAAGAAAGTCAAGGTACATCTGAACGTCAAGCTCATAAAAAGTATAAGTCTACTGTTTGGGAAACTTATGAGATATTAGTTGATTTAGAGAGAAATGAAACTAGTAGGGTGGCTTGTATATGGTGTAGTAAAGAAAATTTGGCAAAAAGTGATCAAGGCACTTTGGGTTTATGGAAATACTTGAGAGTGACTTGTAGGAAATTTCCACACAAAAAAGAATTAATAGAAGCTCACAAAGGTAAAGACAAGTCACAATCTTTGTTGAGTTTCACTAAAGGCACTAGTTCAGAGGATAACAAATTAACTTGTTGGCAATTTGATCTATAACTATTTAGGGAGGCTTTGGTGAAAATGATCATAAAAGATGAATTGCCTTTTTGTTTTGTTGAGAGGGATGAGTTTAAAGAGTTTTGTGAAGTTAGTGTGCCTCAATTTAAAATTCCATCTAGGCACTCTATGTTGAAGAATTATTTTTCTTTGTTTGTGAAGGAAAAGAAGAAATTATTTGATAGCATGTCATCTTATTTTTGTAGAGTTTCATTGACTACCGACACTTGGACTAGCATTCAAAATATGTCTTATATAAGTTTGACTGTCATTTCATTGATTCTTAATAAAATATGCATAAAAGGCTTTTGAACTTTTGTTTAATTAAAAGTCATTCTGGAGTTAATATTAGAAATGCTATTGAGTTTTGCATGAATGATTAGGGTTTGAGAAAGTTGATGTGCATTACTGTTGACAATGCATCAAATAATGATGTTGCAGTTGAACAATTGAAAAAAAAGGCTTGTGAAGAAAAGTGTTGGAGTTATATTAGAAATGTTTGAGAAAGCATTTTAATATGAGATGTTGTGCTCATATCCTAAACTTAATTGTCAGAGATGGCATTGCACTAGTTGAGGGTGCTATTTAAAAAATTAGAGGTGTGGTGAAATATGTGAGGAGCAGTCCTAAAAGATAAGATATGTTTATGTTATGTGTTGAAGAAACATACTTGACATATGGATCTTCATTACAATTAGTTGTCCTACAAGATGGAATTCAACTTATTTGATGCAACAAACTGATATAAAATATCAAAAAGAATTTGATAAGTTGGAGGACAAAGCCAAATGGTCTTTGAAGGAGTTTGGTTCAAACGTTCAAACTTAGAGAGAATGAACAAATGACAAAATTTTGGCTCATTTCTTGAAAACCTTTTATGAGGTAACTTGTAAATTTTCTGGCTCATATTATTCTACCTCCGGTGTTTATTTTCCTAAGATTATTCAAATTTTGAAAAAAAATTGAGCTTTGTGAAAATAGTAGAGATACAATGGTGTCTAAAATGGGAATGAAAATGAGGCATAAATTCAACAAATATTGGGGTTCTCTTTAGTCAAAAAATATTATGCTTTTTGTAGCAGTTGTGTTGGATCCTAGATATAAGCTCAAATATCTCTAGGTTAAGTACACTTAGCATTATGGAGAGGAATTGGCTAAAGATTTGGTGAAAAAGGTTATAAATGCTTTAAATGAGAAGATGGATGATTATTAAGATTTAAATGAAGATGAATCAGAAGAAGATGAATTCTCTTCTACTGTGTTGAAGAAAAATGATGATTTCTTTGATGGTAGTGATACTTATGTTAATGATTTTTTTGTTGAATTGGAGTAAGAACAAGAAGTTGCAGCTTTGGAAGAGTTGGATAGGTACTTGGAGGACAAACTTGAAAAAAAATAGAATTGATTTTGATCATCTAAAATGGTGGAAGGTAAAAGAGGTTAGGCATCCTTCTTTGGCAAATGTAGCAAGGGATGTATTTGCTATCCAAGCATCTACTGTGGCCTACGAATCTACATTTAGCATTGGGGGGAGAACTTTAGATAAATTTAGGAGTTCTTTAACACCTATTACAGCTGATGTTCCAATATGTCTACAAGATTGGTTCAGAAGCTCAAACAAACCTATTGAAATTGATGAATTAGTTAAAGACCTTGATGATAATGAATCAGGTTAGTATACAAATCTTGTAAATTTTAATTTCACTTTTACTTATTTTTTTCATTCAATTTAATAAAAATATGGTTCAATTATAATTTTCAGAGGGATCACAAGATCCAAATATTCTTCCAACTATAGTTGGCCAACTAAATTTGGAATGGGTGTATTAAATTTTATAAGGTAATATTTTGTTTTTTTATTACTCTTTCATCTTAGAAATTTATGTCTACATAATTAACACGTTTTCATCTTTGGTTGTCCTTCTACAGTGGAGGAAGAAAAGGGAGGAGTTTTAGAACAGATAATTAATTGGGTTTGGATTTTCGTTGCTGTTCCGGGACGGACCTTTGAAATGATTATTATCATGGTTGTTATTAGTTGTATTTTTTTGTTATATTAAGCTGCCTAATTTCAGCAATTAATTAAGTAGTAATTGTTGCTACCAATGTTTGTATTCATCTTTAGCTATTCCTTAATAATTTAAGTAATTGTTAAAAAAATGTAGTATTGCTATTATGGTTAACTTTCACTCAAATGAACTAAGCCAACTTGTGAAAAAACAAAGAACCAAATTAAGCACACAACTCGGTCCCGTTCTATTTAACATTTCTATCCTTTTCTGCACATCAAAGATTTTGACAAGGTAATGGAACTCGTTTGCGGTATTCAGTCTATTTGACAAAACAAAATTGGCCCAATTTGTGTTTGAAAGATACATAACTAAGGAATGATAAATGATACAACAAAAGGTTTCCACATGAACTAACTTGGCCGGTTTGAAGAAAATAAATTGAATAAAGTGTCCGAACTCCGTCCCGTCCCGGAACCATTTTATCCTACCCAAAATCCCCGATCTTCGTCCCATCCCGTCCTGATATTTTAAACCTATGTGACGGGTCTGGATCTTCAAAGAAAATCTTTCCAAACTGTGGGAAGGGACTATAGATTTTTAATCCCCATCCCATGAGCACCCCTAGCATTGAGTGGTTTATCAGTTGTATTTAAAAAATAAAATAACAAAAAATTTATTTTTATTATTTTTTGATATTTTCAAAGGTTATAACCTTTGAAAATATAATAATTTTTAAAATTTTTTCAAATGTGAATACAATATTTAGTTATACTAATCATTATATTTATATAATATATAAATTCAATATAAACAATTTTATGGATAAATATTCTAATAATGATAAAAAAATAAATTAATAATCCATTAATAATAAGATAGATATTAATTAAAATATAATTACAAAACTTAAAATGATTCAGAAGCAAAGAAAAATATATTACTATATAATAATTTTTTGTTTTTGATTTTTTTTTTCTTTTAATAAGTTTATCTATATTTTTTAATGAAAAATAATTTATATAAATTATATTTGTCTAACTCATAATTTATTTTGTAATTAATATTTATATATAAATAAACAAATAAATTTTTAAAATGAATATTTATAATTATAATGAAAAAAAATGAGATTTATTATTTATTATTTAGGGATACTGTTTTAATTTAAATTAGATCTGTCTCACAAATAATTTATTTTTTAATTAATATTTCTATAAAATAAATTGATAAATAATTAAAATATAAATTTAAAATTATACTGAATAAAAATTAAAATGAGATTTATGAATTATTATTAATGTATACCAGTTTATTTGTTTAAGTATTTAGATGTTTTGTCGTTAGAAGTTTAGCAATTTATGTTTTTAGGCTTTTAGTGGTTTATAGGTTTTATATAAAAAAATAAAATAACAAAAAAATTTTCTATTATTTGTTATCATTTTCATAAGTTATAACCTTTGAAAATATAATAATATTTACAATTTTTTTAAATGTGAATACAATATTTAGTTTTAATAATATTAATAATTATATATGATATAAATTCAATATAAACAATTTTATTGATACATAATATAATAATGATCAAATATTAAATTAATAAACTATTAATAAAAAGATAGATTTAATTAAAAAATATTTACAAAACCCAAATTGATTCAAAATTAAAGTAAAATATATTACTGGATAATAATTTTTACTTTTTAAATTTCTAATTCTTTTATAAGCGTATATTTTTTGTAATTAAAAATAAATTAATTAAATTATATTTGTCGCAGTCATACTTTATTTTGTAAAAAATATTTCTATAAAAATAAACTAATAAATAATTAAAATGAATATTTAAAATTATAACAAATAGAAATAAAAATTATATTTATTAATTATTAAGTAGTATAGCAGTTTAATAGTTTATGTATTTAGGCATTACGGGGTTTAGGTGTTTACTTATTTAACTTTGTATGCGTTTAGTGGTTTATAGGTTTTATTTAAGGAAAAAAATAAAAAAAAATGTATTTTTATTATTTTTTGATATTTTCAAATGTTATAACCTTTGAAAATATTATAATTTTTAAATTTTTTTAAAAAGTGAATAAATATTTATTTATAATAATCATAATAATTATATATCATATAAATTCAATATTTACAATTTTATTGATAGATATTCTAATAATTATCAAAAAATAACTTAAAAATCTATTATGAATAAGATTGATATTACTTAAAATATTATATTAAAACCTAAAATGATTCAAAAGCAAAGCTAAAAATATCACTTAATAATAATTATTTGTTTTTAAATTTTTATTATTTTTATAAGCTTATCTATTTTTGATGAAAAATTATTTTTATAAAGTATATTTTAAAACCATAATTTATTTTATAATTAATATATAATATATATAAATAAAAAAAACCAATCAAAATGAATTTTTTAAATTATAATGAAAACAAATAAAAATGAGATTTATTAATTATTATTTAGGGTATACCCGTTTAAATGATTATCTATATAGGCATATCGGGATTTTGTAGTTTAGTGATTTAAGTGTTTAGGCATTTAGTGATTTAAAGGTTTTATTTAAATAATGAAATAAAAAATATATATATATTTTTTTGTTTTTTCACATGTTCAAAGGTTATAATCTTTGAAAATATAATAATTTTAAAATTATTTTCAAAAGTGAATACAATATTTAGTTATAATAATTATTAAATTTATATATCATATAAATTAAATATAAATATTTTTATTGATAAATATTATAATAATGATCAAAAAATAAATTAATAACCAAATATTAATAAGTTAGATATCAATTAAAATATAATTACAAAACCTAAAATGATTCTGAAACAAAGTAAAATATATTACTATATAATAATTTTTTGTTTATAATTTTTTTATTCTTTTAATAAGTATATATATATATTTTTTGTTGAAAAATAATTTATATAAGTTATATTTGTCTAACTTATAATTTATTTTGTAATTAATATTGATATAAAAATAAACAAATAAATAATTAGAATGAATATTTAAAATTATAATGAAAAAAGAAAAATGAGATTTATTATTTATTATTTATTATTTAGGATATATCTTTTTAAAAATATATCTATTTAGGGTTTTCGAGATTTAGAAGTTAATGATTTAAGTATCTAGGCATTTAATGGTTTATAGCTTTTATTTATAAAATGAAATAACAAAAAATTTATTTTTGATATTTTTTCAAATTTTCAAATGTTATAACATTTGAAAATATAATAATTTTAAAATTTTTTTAAAAAGTGAATACAATATTTAGTAATAATAATTATTATAACTATATATAATATAAGCTAAATATAAACAATTTTATTGATAATATTATATCAATTATCAAAAAATAAATTAATAAACTATTATTAATATGATAGATATAAATTAAAATATAATTAAAAAACCTAAAATGATTAAAAATCAAAGTAAAATTTATTACTAAATAAATTTTTTTTTAAGTTTTTGCATCAATTTATAAGCCATTTATATTTTTTTTTTGAAAAATATATTATTTAAATTATATTTGTCACTCATAATTTATTTTTAATTAATATTTCTATAAATTATTTAAATTATATTTGAGGTTTACTAGTTTAAAGGTTTAGGTATTTAGGGGCTTCGACGTTTAGGAGTTTAGAGATTTATGTGTTTAAGTATTTACTGGTTTATAAGTTTTATTTAAACAATGATATAACAAAAAAATTATTTTTTGTTATTTTTTTTCATTTTTGAAGGTTATAACCTTTGAAAATATTACAATTTTTAAATTTTTTTAAATGTGAATACTATATTTAGTTATGATGGTAATAATAATTATATATCATATAAATTCAATATAAACAATTATATTGATAGATATTATATTAATGATCAACAAATATATTAATAAACTATAATAAATAAGATAGATATTATTTAAAATATATTTCCAAAACATAAATTTATTCAAAATCAATGTAAAATAAATTACTAGATAATAATGTTTTTGATGTTTTGCTTATTTTTATAAGTTTATATTTTTTGTTTTAAAAGTATATTATTTAAATTATATTTGTCTTCCTCATAATATATTTTGTAATTTATAATCCTATAAAAATAAACTAAAAAATAATTAAAATGAATATTTAAAATTATAATGAATACAAATTAAAGTCAGATTTATTATTTATTATTCAGGATATAAAGTTTTTACGATTTAGGTATTTATGTGTTCTAGGGTTTAGTGATTTAAGTGTTTATGCCATTAGTGATTTATAGTATTTATTAAATGAATTAAAAAACAAAAAATTTAATTTTTTGTTTTATTTTTAATTTTAGAAGGTTATAACCTTCAGAAATATAATAATTTTTAAATTTTTTTAAATGTGAATATAATATTTAGTTATAATAATCTTAATAATTATATATAATGTAAACTCAATATAAATAATGTTATTAATAGATATTATAATAATGATCAATAAATAATTAATAAACTATTATTAAAAAGAATGATATAAATTAAAATATAATATGCAAAATCTAAAATGATACAAAATCATAATAAAATATTTTACTAAATAATAAATTTTTGTTTTTAAAATTGTGCCTATTTTTATAAGCTTATATTTTTTTTGATGAAAATAAATTATTTAAATTATATCAGTCTCACTAATAATTTATTTTGTAATTAATATTTCTATAAAATAAACTGATAAATAATTAAAATAAAAATTTAAAATTATACTGAATAAAAATTAAAATGAGATTTATGATTTATTATTAATGTATACCAGTTTTATATTTTATGTATTTAGATGTTTTTTCGTTTAAAACTTTAGGGATTTATGTTTTTAGGCATTTAGAGGTTTATAGGTTTTATTTAAACAATGAAATAACAAAAAAATTATTTTTGATATTTTTTCACATTTTCAAAGGTTTAACCTTTGAAAATATAATAATTTTAATATTTTTTAAAAATGCGAATACAATATTTAGTAATAATAATCATTATAATTATATATAATATAAACTAAATATAATCAATTTTATTGATAGATACGATATCAATTATCAAAAAATAAATTAATATTTATTATTAATATGATAGATATAAATTAAAATATAATTGCAAAACCTAAAAATAATCAAAATCCAAGTAAAATTTATTACTAAATAATAATTTTTTTTTTAGTTTTTTCTTCTTTTTATTTGCATATATTTTTTTTTGATGAAAAATTAATTATTTAAATTATATTTGTATCACACATAATTTATTTTGTAATTAATATTTAAATAAATTATTTAAATTATATTTAAGGTTTACAAGTTTAAAGGTTTAAGTATTTAGAGGCTTTTTTGTTTAGGAGTTTAGAGGTTTAAGTGTTTAGGCATTTAGTGGTTTATAAGTTTTATTTAAACAATGATATAACAAAAAATTTATATTTATTATTTTTTTAATTTTTGAGGTTATAACCTTTGAAAATATAATAATTTTTAAATTATTTTCAAATGTAAATATAATATTTAGTTATAATAATTTTAATAATTATAAGTCATTTAAATTCAATATAAATAATTACATTGCTAGATATTATAACAATGATCAAAAAAATTTAATAAACTATTATTAATAAGATAGATATTATTTAAAATATATTTGCAAAATCTAAATTTTTTCAAAATCAAAGTAAAATATATTACTTAATAATAATTTTTTTAATGTTTTGCTTTTTTTATAACTTTATATTTTTTTATTATAAATTAATTATTTAAATTAATTTTCCTTACTCATAATTTATTTTGTAATTTATAATTTTATAATAATAAACTAATAAATAATTAAAATTATTATTTAAAATTATAATGAATACAAATAAAATTGAGATTTATTATTTATTATTCAGGATATACCGGTTTAATGGTTTAAGTATTTAGGTGTTTTTGGGTTTAGAAGTTTAGTTATTTAAGTGTTTAGACGTTTAGTGATTTATAGTTATTATCTAAAGAATTAAAAAAGAATGAATTTAATTTTTTGAATTTTTTAAATTTTTGAAGGTTGTAAGCTTTGAAAATATAATAATTTTAAATTTTTTTAAATGTGAATATAATATTTAGTTATAATAATCTTAATAATTATATCTAATGTAAACTAAATATAAATAATTTTATTAATAGATATTATATTAATGATCAATAAATAAATTAATAAACTAGTATAAATAAGAATGATATAAATTAAAATATAATTGTATAATCTAAAATGATTCAAAATCTAAATAAGAAATATTACTAAATAATAATTTTTTATTTTAAAAATTTTGCCTCATTTTATGTGCATATATATTTTTTTGATGAAAAATAAATTATTTAAATTATTTCTCTCACTAAAAATTTATTTTGTAATTATTATTTCTATAAAAATAAATTGATTAAATAATTAAAATGAATATTTAAAATTATAATGAATACTAGTAAAAAGAGATTTATGATTTATTATTTAGGGTATACCAATTTAATCGTTTAAGTTTTTTGTGGTTGTGGGGCTAAGGATTTTATTGATTTATATGTTTGCACATTTAGGTGTTTATAGGTTTTATTTAATCAATGAAATAACAAAAAATTTATTTTTATTAATTTTCGTGATTTTCAATGGTTATAACCTTTGAAAATATAATAATTTTTTAATCTTTCTAAAATATGAATACAATACTTAATTATAATAATCATAATAATTATATTTGATGTAAATTTAATATAAAAAATTTTATTAATATATATTATTATAATGATCGAAAAATAAATTAATAAACTATTATTAATAAGATAGATATTAATTAAAATATATTTGTAGAACCCAAAATAATTCAAAATCAAAGTAAATTATATTACTAAATAAAATTTTAAATTTTGAAATTTTGTTTATTTTTATAAGCTTATATTTTTTTCATAAAATAATTTATTTAAATTATATATGTCTCACTCATTATTTATTTTGTAATTAATATTTCTATAAAAATAAACTAAAAAAAATTAAAATGAATATTTAAAATTATAATGAATACAAATAAAAATGAGATTTATTATTTATTATTTAGGTTATATAGGTTTAATGGTTTAAGTATTTAGGGGGTTTCGGGGTTTAGGAGTCTAGAGATTTAAATGTTTAGGCATTTAGTGGTTTATAAGTTTTATTTAAATAATAAATTAATAATAAAAAAAATTATTTTTGTGATTTTTTATCATTTTTGAAGGTTATAACCTTGGAAAATATAATCATTTTAAATTTTTTTCAAATGTAAATATAATATTTAGTTATAATAATCTTAATAATTATAAGACATTTAAATTCAACATAATTAATTTTATTGTTAGATATAATAAAATTGATCAAATAATAAATTAATAAACTATTCTTAATAAGATTGATAGCAATTAAAATATAATTGCAAAACCTATATATAATGATTCAAAATCAAAGTAAAATATATTACTAAATAATAATTTTTTGTTTTTAAATTTTTACTTCTTTTTATAAGCTTATATTTTTTTTTGATTAAAAATAAATTATTAAAATTATACTTGTCTCGCTCATTATTTATTTTGTGATTAATATTTCTATCAAAAATAGACTAATAACTAATTAAAATGAATATTTAAAATTATAATGGATACAAATTAAAATGAGATTTATAATTTATTATATGTGGAATCCCGGTTTAATGGTTTGATTATTTAGGAGTTATTTCGTTTAGGAGTTTATCAATTTATGTTTTTAGGTATTTAGTGGTTTATAGGTGTTTTTTATATAATAAAAATAAAAATTTTTTTTTTAGATTTTTTTGATTTTCAAAGGTTATAACCTTTGAAAATAAAATAATTTTTAAATTTTTTTGAAATGTGAATACTATGTATTTATCATATAATTTTTAAATTTTTAAATACTATGTATTTTTTTGATTATATTTATCATACTAATTATATATCATATAAATTCAATTTAAACAATTTTATTGATAGATATTATAATAATGATCAAAAATTAAATTAATAAACTATTATTAATAATATAAATATTAATTAAAATATATTTACATAACACAAAATGATTCAAAATTAAATCAAAATATATTACTAAATAATAATATTTAATTTTTAAATTTTTCCTTCTTTTTATAGGCTTATTTTTTTTTGATTAAAAATAAATTATTTAAATAATATTTGTCTCACTCGAAATTTATTTTGTAATTAATTTTTCTAAAAAATTAAACTATAAATAATTAAAATGAATATTTAAAATTATAATAAATAGAAATAAAAATGAGATTTATTATTTATAAATAGTATGTAGATGTTAAAATCTTTATGTATTTAGGGGTTACAGGGTTTATGAGCTTACTAATTTAAGTAAGTAAGCATTTAATGGTCTATAGGTTTTATTTAAAAAATAAAGTAACTAAAAATTTATTTTTATTATTTTTTCTCAATTTTTAATATTATAAACTTTGAAAATATAATAATTTTTAAATTTTTTTCAAAAGTGAAAACAATATTTATTTATAATAATCATTATAATTATATATCATATAAATTCAATATAAACAAATTTATTAATAGATATTCTAATAATTATCAAAAAATAAATTAAAAATCTATTATGAATAAGATTGATATTACTTAAAATATAATATCAAAACCTAAAATGATTCAAAATCAAAACAAATATATTGCTAAATAATAATTATTTGTTTTTAAATTTTTATTCTTTTGTATAAGCTTATCAATTTTTTGATTAAAATAATTTTTATAAATTATATTTTTAACTCATAATTTATTTTATAATAATACAGATATAAAAATAAAAAACTAAACAATCAAAATAATTTTTTAAATTATATTGAAAACAAATAAAAAAGAAATTTATTAATTATTATTTAGGGTATACCAATTTAAAGGATTATCTATATAGAAGTATAGAGACTTTGTAGTTAGTGATTTAAATGCTTAGGCATTTAGTGGTGTATTGGTTTTATTTAAACAATAGAATAACGAAGAAAAATTATTGTTTTTATTTTTTCCCATTTTCAAAGGTTATAACCTTTGAAAATATAATAATTTTAAAATTTTTTTAAAAGTGAATACAATATTTAGTTTTAATAATCATTATATTTTTATATCATATAAATTCAATATAAACATTTTTATTAATAAATATTCTAATAATGATGAAAAAATAACTTAAATATCTTATTAATAAGTTAGATATCAATTAAAATATAATTATAA
>JAREIK010001548.1:368465-444747 GCA_029783825.1 Sapria himalayana
TTAAATCAGTAAACTCCTAAACCTCATAATGCAAAAATACATAAACCATTAAACTGCTATATATTACTTAATAATTAATAAACCTAATTTTTATTTCTATTTATTATAATTTTAAATATTTATTTTAATTATTTATTAGTTTATTTCTATAGAAATATTTATTACAAAATAAATTATGAGTGTGAGAAATATAATTTAAATAATTTATTTTTAATCAATAAAATTATTTACGCTTATAAAATAACTAAAAATTTAAAAATTAAAAATTATTATTAAGTAATATATTTTACTTTAATTTTGAATCAATTTGGGTTTTATAAATATTTTTTAATTAATATCTATCTTATTATTAATAGTTTATTAATTTAATTTTTCATCATTATTATAATATCTATCAATAAAATTGTATATATTGAATTTATATGATATATAATTATTAATATTATTATAAGTAAATATCATATTCACATTTCAAAAAATGTTAAATATTATTATATTTTCAATGGTTATGACCTATGAAAAAGAGAAAAAATTACAATTTTTTTTGTCATTTTATTGTTTAAATAAAACCTTTAAACCACTAAATGCCTAAAAACATAAATCGCTAAACTCCTAAATGACAAAACCTCTAAATACATAAACAATTAAACTGGTTTACATTAATAATAAATAATAAATAATAAATTTCATTTTAATTTTTATTTAGTTTAATTTTAAATTTTTATTTTAATTATTTATCAGTTTATTTTTATAGAAATATAAATTACAAAATAAAGTATTAGTTAGAAAGATCTAATTTAAATTTTACCGGTATACCCTAAATAATAAATAATAAAACTCATTTTTTTTCATTATAATTTTAAATATTCATTTTAATTATGTATTTGTATATTTTTATATAAATATTAATTACAAAATAATTATGAGTGAAATAAATATAATTTATATAAATTACTTTTCATCAAAAAAAATAGATAAATTTTTAAAAACAAATTTCAAAACAAAAAATTATTATATTGTAATATATTTTGATTAGTTTCGCAATCATTTTAAATATTTATAATTATATTTTAAATGATATATATCTTATTAATAATAGATTATTAATTTATTTTTTGATCATTATTAGAATATTTATCTATAAAAATGTTTATATTGAATTTATATGATATATAAATTTAATAATTATTATAACTAAATAATGTATTTAATTTTGAAAAAAGTTTTAAAATTTTTATATTTTCAAAGATTATAACCTTTAAATTTGTGAAAAAATAAAAAAAATATATATTTTTTTGTTATTTCATTGTTTAAATAAAAACTATACACCACTAAATGCCTAAGCACTTTAATCACAAAACTCCAAAATTTCGATACCCCTATATAGATAATCCTTTAAATCGATATCACTAAATAATAATTAATAAATCTCATTTTTATTGGTTTTCATTAAAATTAAAAAAAAATCATTTTGATTTTTAGTTTTTTATTTGTATATCTGTATTAATTATAAAATAAATTATGAGTTAAAAATATAATTTATAAAAATTATTTTTCATCAAAAAATAGATAAGCTTATAAAAAGAATAAAAATTTAAAAACAAATAATTATTATTTAGTAATATATTTTGCTTTGCTTTTGAATCATTCTAGGTTTTGATATTATATTTTAAGTAATATCAATCTTATTCATAATAGATTTTTAATTTATTTTTTGATAATTATTAGAATATCTATCAATAAAATTGTTTATATTGAATTTATATGATATATAATTATTATGATTATTATAAATAAATATTGTATTCACATTTGAAAAAAATTTAAAAATTATTATATTTTTAAAGGTTATAACCTTAAAAAATTAGAAAGAAAATAAAAATAAATTTTTTGTTATTTCATTTTTTAAATAAACCTATAGATCACTAAATGAATACTTACTTAATTCAGTAAGCTCATAAACCCTGAAACCCCTAAATACATAAACCTTTTAATAGTTGTATTCTACTTATTAAATTATAAATCTCATTTATATTTCTATTTATTATAATTTTAAATATTCATTTTAATTATTTATAGTTTAATTTTATAGAAAAATTAATTCAAAATAAATTTCGAATGAGACAAATAATATTTAAATAATTTATATTTAATAAAAAAAATATAAGCTTACAAAAAGAAGGAAAAATTTTAAAATTAAATATTATTATTAAGTAATATATTTTGATTTGATTTAATTCATTTTGTGTTATGTAAATATATTTTAATTAATATTTAGATTTTTAATAATAGTTTGTTAATTTAATTTTTGATCATTATTATAATATCTATCATTAAAATTATTTATATTGAATTTATATGATATATAATTAGTAAGATTAATATAATTATATATGGTATTCACATTTCAAAAAATTTTAAAAATTATGTTATTTTCAAAGATTATAACCTTTGAAAATAAAAAAAATAAAAAAAATTATTTTTATTATATAAATAAAACCTAAAAACCACTAAATGACCAATAACATAAATTGCTAAACTTCTAAATGACAAAACCCCTAAATAATTTAACCATTAAACTGGTATACTATAAATAATAAATAATAAATCTCATTTTTATTAGAATTCATTATAATTTTAAACATATATCTTAATTATATATTAGTTTATTTTTATAGAAATATAAATTAAAAAATAAATTATTAGTGAGACAAATATAATTTAAATAATTTATTTCTCATAAAAAATATATAGCATATAAATGGATACAAAAATTTGAAAATTTAAAATTAATATTTAGTAAAATATTTCACTTTGATTTTGAATCATTTTAGGTTTTGCAAATATATTTTAAACAATATTTATCTTATTAATAATTGTTTATTATTTTATTATGATCATTATTATAATATATACCAATAAAATAATTTATATTGAATTTATATGATATTTAATTTTTATGATTATTAACTTCATATTGTATTTACTTTTCAAAAAAAAATTAAAAGTTATTATATTTTCAAGGTTATAACCTTCAAAAATGAGAAAAAATAACAAAAATACTTTTTTTTTATTTTATTTTTTAAATAAAACCTATAAACCACTAAATGACTAAATACTAAAATGACTAAACTCCTAATCCCCGAAGCTCATAAATACTCAAAACATTAAATTAGTATAGTCTAAATAATAAATCATAATTCTCATTTTTATTAGTATTCATTATAATTTTAAATATTCATTTTAATTATTTATCAGTTTATTTTTATAGAAATATTAATTACAAAATAAATTATTAGTGAGACAGATATAATTTAAATAAATTATTTTTCATCAAAAAATATATATATATGGTTATAAAAAGAGGCAAATTTTTAAAAATAAAAAATTATTTTTTATTAATATATCTTATTTTGATTTTGAATCATTTTAGATTTTACAATTATATTTTAATTTAAATCATTCTTATTTATACAAGTTTATTAATTAATTTATTTATCATTATTATAATATTTATTAATAAAATTATTTATATTTAGTTTATATTATATAAAATTATTAAGATTATTATAACTAAATATTATATTCACATTTAAAAAAATTAAAAATTATTATATTTTCAAAGGTTATAACCTTCAAAAATTTAAAAAAATCAAAAAAATTAAATTTTTGTTTTTTCATTCTTTAAATAAAAACTATAAATCACTAAAGGTCTAAACAATTAAATCACTAAACTCCTAAACCACAAAACACTTAAATACTTAAACCATTAAAACATTATATCCTGAATAATAAATAATAAATCTCAATTTTATTTGTATTCATTATATTTTTAAATATTCATTTTACTTATTTATTAGTTTATTATTATAGAATTATAAATTACAAAATAAATTATGAGTAAGACAAATATAATTTAAATAATTTATTTTTAAAACAAAAATATAAACTTATAAAAAAAGCAAAACATTAAAAAAAATTATTATTTAGTAATATATTTTACTTTGATTTTGAATAAATTTAGATTTTGCAAATATATTTTAAATAATATCTATCTTATTAATAATAGTTTATTAAATTTTTTTTGATCATTATTATAATATCTGGCAATGTAATTATTTAAATTGAATTTAAATGACTTATAATTATTAAGATTATTATAACTTAATATTATATTTACATTTGAAAAAAATTTAAAAATTATTATATTTTCAAATGTTATACCTTTGAAAATGTGAAAAAATATCCAAAATAATTTTTTGTTATTTCATTGTTTAAATAAAACCTATAAACCTCTAAATGCCTAAAAACATAAATAGCTAAACTCCTAAACTACAAAACCTCAAAATACTAAAACCATTAAACTGGTATACATTAATAATAAATCATAAATCTCATTTTAATTTTTATTCAGTATAATTTTAAATTTTTATTTTAATTATTTATCAGTTTATTTTTATAGAAATATTAATTACAAAATAAATTATTAGTGAGATACATATAACTTAAATTAAACCGGTGTACCCTAAATAATAAATAATAAATCTCATTTTTTTTTCATTATAATTTTTAATATTCATTTTAATTATTAATTTTTTATTTTTATATAAATATTAATTAAAAAATAAATTATCAGTTAGACAAATATAATTTATGTAAATTATTTTTAATCAAAAAAATATAGATAAACTTTTTAAAATAAAAAAAAATTCAAAACAAAAAATTATTATATAGTAATATATTTTGCTTTGCTTATGAAATATTTTATATTTTGTAATTATATTTTAATTGATATCTATCTTATTAATAATTGATTATTAATTTATTTTTTGATCATTATTAGAATATTTATCATTAAAATTGTTTATGTTGAAATATGATATATAAATATATTGATTATCATAACTAAATATTGAATTCACTTTTGAAAAAAATATAAAAATTATTATATTTTCAAAGGTTATAACCTTTGAAAATATCAAAAAATAATAAAAATAAATATTTTGTTATTTTATTTTTTAAATAAACCAATAAACCAATAAATGCATACACAATTAAATCAGTAAACACCTAAACCCTCGTGATACCTAAATACATAAACCATTAAACTGCTATATAATACATAATAATTAATAAATCTAATTTTAATTTTTATTTATTATGGTTTATATATTCATTTTAATTATTTATTAGTTTATTTTTATAGAAATATTTATTATAAAAAAAATATGAGTGCGACAAATATAATTAAAATAATTTATTTTTAATCAAAAAAAATATATACGCTTATAAAAGAAGTAAAAATTTAAAAATTAAAACTTACTATCCAGTAATATATTTTACTTTAATTTTGAATCAATTTGAGTTTTGTAAATATTTTTTAATTAATATTTAGTTTATTATTAATAGTTTATTAATTTAATATTTGATCATTATTATAATATCTATCAATAAAATTATTTATATTGAATTTATATCATATATAATCATTAATATTATTATAACTAAATATTATATTCACATTTCAAAAAATTTTAAATATTATTATATTTTCAAAGGTTATAACCTATGAAAATGAAAAAAAATTACAAATTTTTTTTGTTATTTTATTGTTTAAATAAAACCAATAAAACACTAAATGCCTAAAAACTTAAATCACTAAACTCCTAAAAGACAAACCTCTAAATACGTAAACCATTAAACTAGTATACATTAATAATAAATCATAAATATCTTTTTAATTTTTATTCAGTATAATTTTAAATTTTTATTTTAATTAATTTTTAGTTTATTTTTATTGAAATTTTAATTACAAAATAAATTATTTGTAAGACAGATCTAATTTAAATTAGACCGGTATACCCTAAATAATAAATAATAAATCTCATTATTTTTAATTATAATTTTAAATATTCATTTTAATTATATTTTTGTTTATTTTTATATAAATATTAATTACAAAATAATTTATGAGTGACACAAATATAATTTGTGTAAATTTTTTTTCATCAAAAAATTATAGATAAACTTTTTAAAAGAAAAAAAAATTTCAAAACAAAAAATTATTATATAGTAATATATTTTGCTTTGCTTCTGAATCATTTTAGGTTTTATAATTATATTTTAATTGATATCTATCTTATTAATAATAGATTATTAAGTTATTTTTTCATCATTATTAGAATATTTATTAATAAAAATGTTTATATTGAATTTATATGATATAAAAATATAATGATTATTAAAACTAAATATTGTATTCACTTTTAAAAAAAATTTTAAAATTATTATATTTTCAAAGGTTATAACCTTTGAAAATGTGAAAAAATAAAAAACAATAATTTTTCTTTGTTATTCTATTGTTTAAATAAAACCAATACACCACTAAATGCCTAAGCATTTAAATCACTAAACTACAAAGTCTCGATACTTCTATATAGATAATCCTTTAAATTGGTATACCCTAAATAATAATTAATAAATTTCATTTTTATTTGTTTTCATTATAATTTAAAAAATTCATTTTGATTGTTTAGTTTTTTATTTTTATATCTGTATTAATTATAAAATAAATTATGAGTTAAAAATATAATTTATAAAAATTATTTTTAATCAAAAAATTGATAAGCTATAAAAAGAATAAAAATTTAAAAACAAATAATTATTATTTAGCAATATATTTGCTTTGATTTTGAATCATTTTAGGTTTTGATATTATATTTTAAGTAATATCAATCTTATTCATAATAGATTTTTAATTTATTTTTTGATAATTATTAGAATATCTATTAATAAATTTGTTTATATTGAATTTATATGATATATAAGTATTATGATTAATATAAATAAATATTGTTTTCACTTTTGAAAAAAATTTAAAAATTTTTATATTTTCAATTTTTATAATCTTAAAAATTGAGAAAAAATAATAAAAATAAATTTTTAGTTACTCTATTTTTTAAATAAAACCGATAGACCATTAAATGCTTACTTACTTAAATTAGTAAGCTCATAAACCATGTAACCCCTAAATACATAAAGATTTTAACATCTATATACTATTTATAAATAATAAATCTCATTTTTATTTCTATTTATTATAATTTTAAATATTCATTTTAATTATTTATAGTTTAATTTTTTAGAAAAATTAATTACAAAATAAATTTCGAGTGAGACAAATATTATTTAAATAATTTATTTTTAATCAAAAAAAATATAAGCTTATAAAAAGAAGGAAAAATTTAAAAATTAAATATTATTATTTAGTAATATATTTTGATTTGATTTTGAATCATTTTGTGTTATGTAAATATATTTTAATTAATATTTATATTATTAATAATAGTTTATTAATTTAATTTTTGATCATTATTATAATATCTATCATTAAAATTGTTTATATTGAATTTATATGATATATAATTAGTAAGATTAATATAATTATACATAGTATTCACATTTCAAAAAATTTTAAAAATTATTTTATTTTCAAAGGTTATAACCTTTGAAAATCAAAAAATTCTAAAAAAAAATTTTTATTTTTATTATATAAATAACACCTATAAACCACTAAATACCTAAAAACATAAATTGATAAACTCCTAAACGAAAAACTCCTAAATAATCAAACCATTAAACCGGGATTCCACATATAATAAATTATAAATCTCATTTTAATTTGTATTCATTATAATTTTAAATATTCATTTTAATTAGTTATTAGTTTATTTTTTATAGAAATATTAATCACAAAATAAATAATGAGCGAGACAACTATAATTTTAATAATTTATTTTTAATCAAAAAAAATATAAGCTTATAAAAAGAAGTAAAAATTTAAAAACAAAAAATTATTATTTAGTAATATATTTTACTTTGATTTTGAATCATTATATATAGGTTTTGCAATTATATTTTAATTGCTATCAATCTTATTAAGAATAGTTTATTAATTTATTATTTGATCAATTTTATTATATCTAACAATAAAATTAATTATGTTGAATTTAAATGTCTTATAATTATTAAGATTATTATAACTAAATATTATATTTACATTTGAAAAAAATTTAAAATGATTATATTTTCCAAGGTTATAACCTTCAAAAATGATAAAAAATCACAAAAATAATTTTTTTATTATTAATTTATTATTTAAATAAAACTTATAAACCACTAAATGCCTAAACATTTAAATCTCTAGACTCCTAAACCCCGAAACCCCCTAAATACTTAAACCATTAAACCTATATAACCTAAATAATAAATAATAAATCTCATTTTTATTTGTATTCATTATAATTTTAAATATTCATTTTAATTTTTTTTAGTTTATTTTTATAGAAATATTAATTACAAAATAAATAATGAGTGAGACATATATAATTTAAATAAATTATTTTTATGAAAAAAATATAAGCTTATAAAAATAAACAAAATTTCAAAAATTTAAAATTTTATTTAGTAATATAATTTACTTTGATTTTGAATTATTTTGGGTTCTACAAATATATTTTAATTAATATCTATCTTATTAATAATAGTTTATTAATTTATTTTTCGATCATTATAATAATATATATTAATAAAATTTTTTATATTAAATTTACATCAAATATAATTATTATGATTATTATAACTAAGTATTGTATTCATATTTTAGAAAGATTAAAAAATTATTATATTTTCAAAGGTTATAACCATTGAAAATCACGAAAATTAATAAAAATAAATTTTTTGTTATTTCATTGATTAAATAAAACCTATAAACACCTAAATGTGCAAACATATAAATCAATAAAATCCTTAACCCCAAAACCACAAAAAACTTAAACGATTAAATTGGTATACCCTAAATAATAAATCATAAATCTCTTTTTATTAGTATTCATTATAATTTTAAATATTCATTTTAATTATTTATCAATTTATTTTTATAGAAATAATAATTACAAAATAAATTATTAGTGAGAGATATAATTTAAATAATTTATTTTTCATCAAAAAAATATATATGCTTATAAAATGAGGCAAAATTTTTAAAATAAAAAATTATTATTTAGTAATATTTCTTATTTAGATTTTGAATCATTTTAGATTATACAATTATATTTTAATTTATATCATTCTTATTAATACTAGTTTATTAATTTATTTATTGATCATTATTATAATATCTATTAATAAAATTATTTATATTTAGTTTACATTAGATATAATTATTAAGATTATTATAACTAAATATTATATTCACATTTAAAAAATTTAAAATTATTATATTTTCAAAGGTTACAACCTTCAAAAATTTAAAAATTCAAAAAATTAAATTCTTTCTTTTTTAATTCTTTAGATAATAACTATAAATCACTAAAGGTCTAAACACTTAAATCACTAAACTCCTAAACCCAAAAACACCTAAATACTTAAACCATTAAACCGGAATATCCTGAATAATAAATAATAAATCTCAATTTTATTTGTATTCATTATAATTTTAAATAATAATTTTAATTATTTATTAGTTTATTATTATAAAATTATAAATTACAAAATAAATTATGAGTAAGGAAAATTAATTTAAATAATTAATTTATAATAAAAAAAATATAAAGTTATAAAAAAAGCAAAACATTAAAAAAATTATTATTAAGTAATATATTTTACTTTGATTTTGAAAAAATTTAGATTTTGCAAATATATTTTAAATAATATCTATCTTATTAATAATAGTTTATTAAATTTTTTTGATCATTGTTATAATATCTAGCAATGTAATTATTTATATTGAATTTAAATGACTTATAATTATTAAGATTATTATAACTAAATATTATATTTACATTTGAAAATAATTTAAAAATTATTATATTTTCAAAGGTTATAACCTTCAAAAATTAAAAAAATAATAAATATAAATTTTTTGTTATATCATTGTTTAAATAAAACTTATAAACCACTAAATGCCTAAACACTTAAACCTCTAAACTCCTAAACACAAAAGCCTCTAAATACTTAAACCTTTAAACTTGTAAACCTTAAATATAATTTAAATAATTTATTTAAATATTAATTACAAAATAAATTATGTGTGATACAAATATAATTTAAATAATTAATTTTTCATCAAAAAAAATATATGCTAATAAAAAGAAGCAAAAACTAAAAAAAAATTATTATTTAGTAATAAATTTTACTTGGATTTTGAATATTTTTAGGTTTTGCAATTATATTTTAATTTATATCTATCATATTAATAATAAATATTAATTTATTTTTTGATAATTGATATCATATCTATCAATAAAATTGATTATATTTAGTTTATATTATATATAATTATAATGATTATTATTACTAAATATTGTATTCACATTTTAAAAAATTTTAAAATTATTATATTTTCAAAGGTTAAACCTTTGAAAATGTGAAAAAATATCAAAAATAATTTTTTTGTTATTTCATTGTTTAAATAAAACCTATAAACCTCTAAATGCCTAAAAACATAAATCCCTAAAGTCATAAACGAAAAAACCTCTAAATACTTAAAATATTAAACTGGTATACATTAATAATAAATCATAAATCTCATTTTAATTTTTATTCAGTATAATTTTAAATTTTTATTTTAATTATTTATCAGTTTATTTTTATAGAAATATTAATTACAAAATAAATTATTAGTGAGACTGATATAATTTAAATAATTTATATTTCATCAAAAAAAATATAAGCTTATAAAAATAGGCACAATTTTAAAAACAAAAATTTATTATTTAGTAAAATATTTTATTTTGATTTTGTATCATTTTAGATTTTGCAATTATATTTTAATTTATATCATTCTTTTTAATAATAGTTTATTAATTATTTATTGATCATTATTATAATATCTATTAATAAAATTATTTATATTGAGTTTACATTATATATAATTATTAAGATTATTATAACTAAATATTATATTCACATTTAAAAAAATTTAAAAATTATTATATTTTCGAAGGTTATAACCTTCTAAAATTAAAAATAAAACAAAAAATTAAATTTTTTGTTTTTTAATTCATTAAATAAAAACTATAAATCACTAATGGCATAAACACTTAAATCACTAAACCCTAGAACACATAAATACCTAAATCATAAAAACTGTATATCCTGAATAATAAATAATAAATCTCACTTTAATTTGTATTCATTATAATTTTAAATATTCATTTTAATTATTTTTTAGTTTATTTTTATAGAATTATAAATTACAAAATATATTATGAGGAAGACAAATATAATTTAAATAATATACTTTTAAAACAAAAAATATAAACTTATAAAAATAAGCAAAACATCAAAAACATTATTATTTAGTAATTTATTTTACATTGATTTTGAATAAATTTATGTTTTGCAAATATATTTTAAATAATATCTATCTTATTTATTATAGTTTATTAATTTATTTTTTGATCATTAATATAATATCTATCAATATAATTGTTTATATTGAATTTATATGATATATAATTATTATTATCATCATAACTAAATATAGTATTCACATTTAAAAAAATTTAAAAATTGTTATATTTTCAAAGGTTATAACCTTCAAAAATGAAAAAAATAACAAAAAATAATTTTTTTGTTATATCATTGTTTAAATAAAACTTATAAACCAGTAAATACTTAAACACATAAATCTCTAAACTCCTAAACGTCGAAGCCCCTAAATACCTAAACCTTTAAACTAGTAAACCTTAAATATAATTTAAATAATTTATAGAAATATTAATTAAAAATAAATTATGAGTGACAAATATAATTTAAATAATATATTTTTCAACAAAAAAATATAAATGGCTTATAAAATGATGCAAAAACTTAAAAAAAATTTATTTAGTAATAAATTTTACTTTGATTTTGAATCATTTTAGGTTTTTTAATTATATTTTAATTTATATCTATCATATTAATAATAGTTTATTAATTTATTTTTGATAATTGATATAATATTATCAATAAAATTGTTTATATTTAGCTTATATTATATATAGTTATAATAATTATTATTACTAAATATTGTATCACATTTTAAAAAATTTAAAATTATTATTTTTTCAAATGTTATAACATTTGAAAATTTGAAAAAATATCAAAAATAAATTTTTTGTTATTTCATTTTTTAAATAAAAGCTATAAACCATTAAATGCCTAAATACTTAAATCATTAACTTCTAAATCTCGAAAACCCTAAATAGATAAATTTTTAAAAAGATATATCCTAAATAATAAATAATAAATCTCATTTTATTTTTTCATTATAATTTTAAATATTCATTTAATTATTTATTTGTTTATTTTTATATACATATTAATTACAAAATAAATTATAAGTTAGACAAATATAACTTATATAAATTATTTTTCAACAAAAAATATATATATATAAACTTATTAAAAGAATAAAAAAATTATAAACAAAAAATTATTATATAGTAATATATTTTACTTTGTTTCTGAATCATTTTAGGTTTTGTAATTATATTTTAATTGATATCTAACTTATTAATATTAGATTATTAATTTATTTTTTGATCATTATTATAATATTTATCAATAAAAATATTTATATTTAATTTATATGATATATAAATTTAATAATTATTATAACTAAATATTGTATTCACTTTTGAAAAAAACTTTCAAATTATTATATTTTTAATGATTATAACCTTTGAACATATGAAAAAACAAAAAAATATATATATTTTTTATTTCATTGTTTAAATAAAACCTATAAATCACTAAAAGCCTAAACACTTAAATCACTAAACTAACCAAAATCCTGATATGCCTATATAGATAATCATTTAAATCGGTATACCCTAAATAATAATTAATAAATCTCATTTTTATTTGTTTTCATTATAATTTAAAAAATTCATTTTGATTGTTTTTTTTATTTATATATATTATATATTAATTATAAAATAAATTATGGTTTAAAATATACTTTATAAAAATAATTTTTCATCAAAAATAGATAAGCTTATAAAAATAATAAAAATTTAAAAACAAATAATTATTATTAAGTAATATATTTAGCTTTGCTTTTGAATCATTTTAGGTTTTATATTATATTTTAAGTAATATCAATCTTATTCATAATAGATTTTTAATTTATTTTTTGATAATTATTAGAATATCTATCAATAAAATTGTAAATATTGAATTTATATGATATATAATTATTATGATTATTATAAATAAATATTTATTCACTTTTTAAAAAAATTTAAAAATTATAATATTTTCAAAGGTTATAACCTTTGAAAATATCAAAAAATAATAAAAATACATTTTTTTTATTTTTTTACTTAAATAAAACCTATAAACCACTAAACGCATACACAGTTAAATCAGTAAACTCCTAAACCCCGTAATGCCTAAATACATAAACATTAAACTGCTATATACTACTTAATAATTAATAAATATAATTTTTATTTCTATTTATTATAATTTTAAATATTCATTTTAATTATTTATTAGTTTATTTTTATAGAAATATTTATTACAAAATAAAGTATGACTGCGACAAATATAATTTAATTAATTTATTTTTAATTAAAAAAAATATACGCTTATAAAAGAATTAGAAATTTAAAAATTAAAAATTATTATCCAGTAATATATTTTACTTTAATTTTGAATCAATTTGGGTTTTGTAAATATTTTTTAATTAATATCTATCTTTTTATTAATAGTTTATTAATTTAATATTTGATCATTATTATATTATGTATCAATAAAATTGTTTATATTGAATTTATATCATATATAATTATTAATATTATTAAAACTAAATATTGTATTCACATTTAAAAAAATTGTAAATATTATTATATTTTCAAAGGTTATAACTTATGAAAATGATAACAAATAATAGAAAATTTTTTTGTTATTTTATTTTTTTATATAAAACCTATAAACCACTAAAAGCCTAAAAACATAAATTGCTAAACTTCTAACGACAAAACATCTAAATACTTAAACAAATAAACTGGTATACATTAATAATAATTCATAAATCTCATTTTAATTTTTATTCAGTATAATTTTAAATTTATATTTTAATTATTTATCAATTTATTTTTATAGAAATATTAATTAAAAAATAAATTATTTGTGAGACAGATCTAATTTAAATTAAAACAGTATCCCTAAATAATAAATAATAAATCTCAATTTTTTTCATTATAATTATAAATATTCATTTTAAAAAATTTATTTGTTTATTTATATATAAATATTAATTACAAAATAAATTATGAGTTAGACAAATATAATTTATATAAATTATTTTTCATTAAAAAATATAGATAAACTTATTAAAAGAAGAAAAAATTCAAAAACAAAAAATTATTATATAGTAATATATTTTTCTTTGCTTCTGAATCATTTTAAGTTTTGTAATTATATTTTAATTTATATCTATCATATTATTAATGGATTATTAATTTAGTTTTTTTATCATTATTAGAATATTTATCCATAAAATTGTTTATATTGAATTTATATATTATATAAATATAATGATTAGTATAACTAAATATTGTATTCACATTTGAAAAAATTTTAAAAATTATTATATTTTCAAAGGTTATAACCTTTGAAAATATCAAAAAATAATAAAAATAAATTTTTTGTTATTTTATTTTTTAAATACAACCGATAAACCACTCAATGCTAGGGGTGCTCATGGGATGGGATGGGGATTAAAAATCTATAGTCCCTTCCCACAGTTTGGAAAGATTTTCTTTGAAGATCCAGACCCGTCACATAGGTTTAAAATATCAGGACGGGATGGGACGAAGATCGGGGATTTTGGGTAGGATAAAATGGTTCCGGGACGGGACGGAGTTCGGACACTTTATTCAATTTATTTTCTTCAAACTGGCCAAGTTAGTTCATGTGGAAACCTTTTGTTGTATCATTTATCATTCCTTAGTTATGTATCTTTCAAACACAAATTGGGCCAATTTTGTTTTGTCAAATAGACTGAATACCGCAAACGAGTTCCATTACCTTGTCAAAATATTTGATGTGCAGAAAAGGATAGAAATGTTAAATAGAACGGGACCGAGTTGTGTGCTTAATTTGGTTCTTTGTTTTTTCACAAGTTGGCTTAGTTCATTTGAGTGAAAGTTAACCATAATAGCAATACTACATTTTTTTAACAATTACTTAAATTATTAAGGAATAGCTAAAGATGAATACAAACATTGGTAGCAACAATTACTACTTAAGTAATTGCTGAAATTAGGCAGCTTAATATAACAAAAAAATACAACTAATAACAACCATGATAATAATCATTTCAAAGGTCCGTCCCGGAACAGCAACGAAAATCCAAACCCAATTAATTATCTGTTCTAAAACTCCTCCCTTTTCTTCCTCCACTGTAGAAGGACAACCAAAGATGAAAACGTGTTAATCATGTAGACATAAATTTCTAAGATGAAAGAGTAATAAAAAAACAAAATATTACCTTATAAAATATAATACACCCATTCCAAATTTAGTTGGCCAACTATAGTTGGAAGAATATTTGGATCTTGTGATCCCTTTGAAAATTATAATTGAACCATATTTTTATTAAATTGAATGAAAAAAATAAGTAAAAGTGAAATTAAAATTTACAAGATTTGTATACTAACCTGATTCATTATCATCAAGGTCTTTAACTAATTCATCAATTTCAATAGGTTTGTTTGAGCTTCTCAACCAATCTTGTAGACATATTGGAACATCAGCTGTCATAGGTGTTAAAGAACTCCTAAATTTATCTAAAGTTCTCCCCCCAATGCTAAATGTAGATTCGTAGGCCACAGTAGATGCTTGGATAACAAATACATCCCTTGCTACATTTGCCAAAGAAGGATGCCTAACCTCTTTTACCTTCCACCATTTTAGATGATCAAAATCAATTCTATTTTTTTTCAAGTTTGTCCTCCAAGTACCTATCCAACTCTTCCAAAGCTGCAAATTCTTGTTCTTTCTCCAATTCAACAAAAAAATCATTAACATAAGTATCACTACCATCAAAGAAATCATCATTTTTCTTCAACACAGTAGAAGAGAATTCATCTTCTTCTGATTCATCTTCATTTAAATCTTAATAATCATCCATCTTCTCATTTAAAGCATTTATAACCTTTTTCACCAAATATTTAGCAAATTCCTCTCCATAATGCTAAGTGTACTTAACCTTGAGATATTTGAGCTTATATCTAGGATCCAACACTACTGCTACAAAAAGCATAATATTTGTTGACTGAAGAGAACCCAAATATTTGTTGAATTTATGCCTCATTTTCATTCCCATTTTAGACACCATTGTATCTCTACTATTTTCACAAAGCTCAATTTTTTTTCAAAATTTGAATAATCTTAGGAAAATAAACACCAGAGGTAGAATAATATGAGCTAGAAAATTTACAAGTTACCTCATAAAAGGTTTTAAAGAAATGACCCAAAATTTTATCATTTGTTCAGTCTCTATAAGTTTGAACGTTTGAACCAAACTCCTTCAAAGACAAATTGGCTTTGTCCTCCAACTTATCAAATTCTTTTTGATATTTTATATAAGTTTGTCGCATCAAATAAGTTGAATTCCATCTTGTAGGACAAACTAATTGTAATGAATATCCATATGTCAAGTTTGTTTCTTCAACACATAACTTAAACATATATTATCTATTAGGACTGCTCCTCACATATTTCACCACACCTCTAATTTTTTGAATAGCACCCTCAACTACTGCAATGCCATCTCTGAGAATTAAGTTTAGGATATGAGCACAACATCTCATATGAAAATGCTTTCTCAAACATTTCTAATATTAACTCCAACACTTTTCTTCACAAGGCTTTTTTTTCAATTTTTCAACTGCAACATCATTATTTGATGCATTGTCAACAGTAATGCACATCAACTTTCTCAAACCCTAATCATTCATGCAAAACTAAATAGCATTTCTAATATTAACTCCAAAATGACTTTTAATTACACAAAAGTTCAAAAGCCTTTTATGCATATTCCATTAAGAATCAATGAAATGACAGTCAAACTTATATAAGACATATTTTGAATGCTAGTCCAAGTGTCGGTAGTCAATGAAACTCTACAACAATGAGATGATATGGTATCAAATAATTTCTTCTTTTCCTTCACAAACAAAGAAAAATAATTCTTCAACATAGAGTGCCTAGATGGAATTTTAAATTGAGGCACACTAACTTCACAAAACTCTTTAAACTCATCCCTCTCAACAAAACAAAAAGGCAATTCATCTTTTATGATCATTTTCACCAAAGCCTCCCTAAATAGTTGTAGATCAAATTGCCAACAAGTTAATTTGTTATCCTCTGAACTAGTACCTTTAGTGAAACTCAACAAAGATTGTGACTTATCTTTACCTTTGTGAGCTTCTATTAATTCTTTTTTGTGTGGAAATTTCCTACAAGTCACTCTCAAGTATTTCCATAAACCCGAAGTACCTTGATCACTTTTTGCCAAATTTTCTTTACTACACCATATACAAGCCACCCTACTAGTTTCATTTCTCTCTAAATCAACTAATATCTCATAAGTTTCCCAAACAGTAGACTTATACTTTTTATGAGCTTGACGTTCAGATGTACCTTGACTTTGTTTTACAATTGGAATTGAAGAACCTGCCATAACAATAAAAGGATTCGTGAAATGATGATGATTGGATTTACCAGTACTTTGATCATTTGAGATGTGATTATCTTCAATTTATTGTATTTTTCATTTACCGCTGGATTGTGCCATCTGCATTGCCATTAATTAATATGATATGTTAAGCATAACTACATATAAATATTTCAAACAAGCAAGCTCTACAAAACTGACTATGACACATTCGGCCCACTCATTCTGACCAACCACAAAACCGCAACCAATACTCAACAAAACTGACTAAGTCACAAAATAATAATAATTAATCACTCGATTCTCGTCAGAAAAAACAAACCAAAAGGCTGGTGGGATCTGAGACACGGTGGAGGCAACCAGAAGTGTGACAGACAAGGGCTGTATTTAACTGAACATGGCTGGAACAGCGTGAGGTGGCCTAGAAATCTTCGGAACAACAATAGGTGCGTCGAAATTGGATGGGCAGTAGCTGAATTTGTGGCATATTCATATATATATATATATATATTCCTGGTTCTAGTTTAGGTTTTTTAGGATGGGATGGTTCTCGGGATGGATATTGCTTAAGATCCGGAACTGTCCCAAAAGAAAAAATACGTGATAGAATGGGACGGGAAAAGTCAAAGTCAACAGATTTTCTCAGTCCCGATTCTTTCGGGACAAGACTTCTGGTCGGGTCATGAATATCCGAGTCCCGTGAGCAGCCCTACTAAATGCATATAAAGCTAAAGCAGTAAACTCCTAAACCCCGTAATGCTTAAATACATAAATCAGTAAATCGCTAAATACTACTTAATAATTAATAAATCTAATTTTTTTTACTATTTATTATATTTTTATATATTCATTTTAATTATTTATTAGTGTACTTATTTAGAAATATTTATTACTAAATAAACTATGAGTGGGACAAATATAATTTAAATAATATATTATTTATTTAATAAAAAGTTATGCTTATAAAAGAAGTATAAATTTAAATATTAAAAATTATTATCAAGTAATATAAGTTACTTTAATTTTGAATCAATTTGGGTTTTGTAAATATTTTTTAATTAATATCTATCTTAATATTAATAGTTTATAAATTTAATTTTTGATCATTATTATAATATCTATCAATAAAATTATTTATATTGAATTTATATGATATATAATTATTAATATTATTATAACAAAATATCATATTATAATTTCAAAAAATTTTAAATATTATTATATTTTCAAATGTTATAACCTATGAAAATGATAAAAAATTATAGAAAATTTTTTTATTATATTATTTTTTTAAATAAAACCTATAAACCACTAAAAGCCTAAAAACATAAATCACTAAACTTCTAACGACAAAACCTCTAAACACTTAAATCATTAAACTGATATACATTAAAAATAATTCATAAATCTCATTTTAATTTTTATTCAGTATAATTTTAAATTTTTATTTTAATTATTTATCAATTTATTTTATAGAAATATTAATTACAAAATAAATTATTAGTGAGACAGATCTAATTTAAATTAAACAGGTATCCCTAAATAATAAATAATAAATCTCATTTTTTTTCATTATAATTTTAAATTTTCATTTTAATTATTTATTTGTTTATATATATATAAATATTAATTACAAAATAAATTGAGTTAGACAAATATAATTTATATAAATTATTTTTATTGAAAAAATTATTGATAAACTTTTTAAAAGAAAAAAAAAATTCAAAACAAAAAATTATTATATAGTAATATAATTTGCTTTTCTTCTGAATTATTTTAGGTTTTGTAATTATATTTTAATTGATATATATCTTATTAATAATAGATTATTAATTTATTTTTTGATCATTATTAGAATATTTATCAATAAAATTATTTATATTGAATTTATATGATATATCAAAATAATGATTATTATAACTAAATATTATATTCACATTTAATAAAAATTTAAAAATTATTATATTTTCAAAGGTTATAACCTTTGAAAATTTCAAAAAATAATAAAAATAAATTTTTTATTATTTTATTTTTTTAATAAAACCTATAAACCACTAAATGTATACACAGTTAAATAAGTAAACTCCTAAACCATATAATACCTAAATACATAAAACATTAAACCACTATATACTACTAAATAATTAATAAATGAATTTTTATTTATATTTATTCTAATTTTAAATATTCATTTTAATTATTTATTATTTTATTTTTATAGAAATATTTATTACAAATTAAATTATGAGCGCTACATTTATATTTTAATTAATTTATTTTTAATTAAAAAAATATATGATTATAAAAGAAGTAAAATTTAAAAATTAAAAATTAATTTCCAGTAATGTATTTTACTTTAATATTGATTCAATTTGGGTTTTCTAAATATTTTTTAATTAATATCAATCTTTTTATTAATAGTTTATTAATTTAAATTTTGATCATTATTATATTATCTATTAATAAAATAGTTATATTTAATTTATATGAGATATAATAATTAAAATTATTATAACTATATATTGTATTCACATTTCAAAAAATTTTAAATATTATTATATTTTCAAAGGTTATTACCTATGAAAATGTGAAAAAATTACAATTTTTTTTATTTTATTGTTTAATTATAACCTATAAACCACTAAATGTCTAAAAACATAAATCGCTAAACTCCTAAACGATAAAACATATAAATACTTAAACCATTAAACATGTGTACATTAATAAAAAATCATAAATCTCAATTTAATTTTTATTATGTATAATTCTAAATTTTTATTTTAATTATTTATAAGTTTATTATTATATAAATATTAATTACAAAATAAATTATTAGTGAGACAGATCTAATTTAAATAATTTATTTTTCATCAAAAAAAATATATCCTTATAAAAAGAGGCAAAATTTTTAAAACAAAAATTTATTATTTAGTAATATATTTTATTTTTATTTTGAATCATTTTACATTCTGCAATTATATTTTAATTTATATCATTCTTTTTAATAATAGTTCATTAATTTTTTATTAATCATTATTATAATATCTATAAATAAAAATATTATTATAGAGTTTACATTATATATAATTATTAAAATTATTAATACTGAATATTATATTCACATTTAAAAAAATTAAAAATTATTATATTTTCAAAGGTTATAACCTTCAAAAATTAAAAAAAATAAAAAAATTAAATTTTTTATTTTTTCATTTTTAAAATAAAAACAATAAATCATTTAAGGCGTAAACACTTTAATCTCTAAACCCCAAAATTCCTAAATACTTAAACCATTAAACTAATATATCCTAAATAATAAATAAAAAATCTCAATTTTATTTGTATTCATTATAATTTTAAATATTCATTTTTTTTTATTTATTAGTTTATTTTTATAGAATTATAAATTAAAAATAAATTATGAGGAAGACAAATATAATTTAAATAATTTACTTTTAATAACAAAAAATATAAACTTATGAAAAGAAGCAAACATCAAAGAAAGTTTTATTTTGTAATATATTTTACTTTGATTTTGAATAAATTTATGTTTTGCAAATATATTTAAAATAATATCTATCTCATTAATAATAGTTTATTAATTTATTTTTTGATCATTAATATAATATATTTCAATATAATTATTTATATTGAATTTACATGATATTTAATCATTAATATTATCATAACTAAATATAGTATTCACATTTAAAAAAAATTTAAAAATTGTTATATTTTCAATGTTTATAACCTTCAAAATTGAGAAAAAGTAACAAACATAAATTTTTTGTTATATCATTGTTTAAATAAAACTTATAAAACATTAAAAGCCGAAACACAAAATCTCTAAACTCCTAAACCTCAAAGCCCCTAAATACTTAAACCTTTAAACTCGTAAACCTTTAATATAATTTAAATAATATATTGAAATTTAATTACAAAATAAAATATGAGTGGTACAAATATAATTTAAATAATTTATTTTTCATCAAAAAAATATATAAGCTTATAAAAAGAAGCAAAAATTAAAAAACAAAAATTATTATTTAGTAATAAATTTTACTTTGATTTGAATAATTTTAGGTTTTGCAATTATATTTTAATTTATATCTATCATATTAATAATAGCATAGTAATTTATTTTTTGATAATTGATATCATATCTATAAATAAAATTATTTATATTTAGTTTATATCATATATAATTATAATGATTCTTATTACTAACTATTGTTTTCATATTTTTAAAAAAATTGAAAATTATTATATTTTCAAAGGTTATATAACCTTTGAAAATGTGATAAAATATCCAAAATAATTTTTTTGTTATTTCATTATTTAAATAAATCCTATAAACTACTAAATGCCTAAACACTTAAGTGAATAACTCTGAAATCTCGAAAACCCAAAATAGATATTCCTTTTAAACTGGCATGCCCTTAATAATAAATAATAAATCTCAATATTATTTTTTTCCATTATAATTAAAAATATTCATTTTAATTATTTATTCATTTATTTGTATTAAATATTAATTACAATATAAATTATGAGTTAGACAAATATAATTTATATAAATTATTTTTCATCAAAAAATATAGATAAACTTATAAAAAGAAGAAAAAATTTCAAAACAAAAATTTATTATATAGTTATATATTTTGCTTTCCTAGTGAATCATTTTGGGTTTTGTAATTATATTTTAATTGATATCTATCTTATTAATAATAGATTATTAATTTATTTTTTGATCATTATTAGAATATTTATCAATAAAATTATTTATATTGAATTTATATGGAATATAAATACAATGATTATTATAACTAAATATTGAATTCACTTTTGAAAAAAATTTAAAAATTATTATATTTTCAAAGGTTATAACATTTCAAAATATCAAAAAATAATAAAAATAAATTTTTTGTTTATTTATTTTTTAAATAAAACCTATAACCACTAAATGTATACACAATTAAATTAGTAAACTAATAAACCTCTTAATGCCTAAATACATAAACCATTAAACCACTATATACTCTTTAATAATTAATAAATCTAATTTTTATTTCTATTTATTATAATTTTAAATATTTATTTTAATTATTTATTATATTATTTCTATTGAAATATTTATTAAAAAAAAATTATGAGTGCGAGAAATATAATTTAAATTATTTTTTTTATCAATAAAAGTATTTACGCTTATAAAATAAGTAAAAGTTTAAAAATTAAAAATTATTCTTAAGTAATATATTTTACTTTAATTTTGAATCAATTTGGGTTTTGTAAATATTTTTTAATTAATATCTATCGTATTATTAATAGTTTATTAATTTAATTTTTGATCAATATTATAATATATATCAATAAATTTGTTTATATTAAATTTAAATGTTTTATATTTATTAATATTATTAAAACTAAATATTATTTTCACATTTCAAAAAATGTTAAATATTATTATATTTTCAAAGGTTATGACCTATGAAAATGGAAAAAAATTACAATTTTTTTTTGTTTTTTTATTGTTTAAATAAAACCTATAAACCACTAAATGCCTAAAAACATGAATCGCTAAACTACTTAATGACTAACCCTCTAAATACTTAATTAATTAAACTGGTATACATTATTAATAAATCATAAATTTCATTTTAATTTTTATTCAGTTTAATTTTAAATTTTTATTTTAATTATTTATCAGTTTAATTCTATAGAAATAATATTTACAAATTAAATTATTAGTTAGATAGATCTAATTTAATTTAAACCTGTATACTCTAAATAATAAATAATAAAACTCATTTTTTTAATTATAATTTTAAATATTCATTTTAATTATTTATTTGTTTATTTTTATATAAATATTAATTACAAATAAATTATGAGTTAAACAAATATAATTTATATAAATTATTTTTCATCAAAAAAATATATAGATACATTTTTAAAAACAAATTTCAAAATAAAAATTATTATATAGTAATATATTTTGCATAGTTTCTAAATCATTTTAATATTTGTATTTATATTTTAAATGATATATATCTTAATAATAATAGATTATTAATTTATTTTTTAATCATTACTAGAATATTTATCAAAAAAAAATGTTTATATTGAATTTATATGAAAAATAAATTTAATAATTATTATAACTAAATATTGTATTCACTTTTAAAAAAAGTTTTACAATTTTTATATTTCAAAGATTATAACCTTTGAACATGTGATAAAATAAAAAAAATCTTTTTTTGTTATTTCATTATTTAAATAAAACCTAACGAAACTAAATGCCTAAACACTTAAATCACTAAACTACAAAATCCCGATACCCCTATATAGATAATTCGTTAAACTGGTATACACTAAATAATAATTAATAAATCTAATTTTTATATGTTTTCATTTTAATTTTAAAAAATCATTTTTATTTCTAGTTTTTTATTTGTATATATGTATTCATTATAAAATAAATTATGAGTTACAAATATAATTTATAAAAATTATTTTTCATCAAAAAATATACACGCTTATAAAAGAATAAAAAATTAAAAACAAATAATTATTATTTAGTAATATATTTTGCTTTGCTTTTGAATCATTTTAGGTTTTGATATTATATTTTAAGTAATACCAATCTTATTCATATTAGATTTTTAATTTATTTTTGATAATTATTAGAATATCTATCAATAAAATTGTTTATATTGAATTTATATGATATATAATAATTATGATTATTATAAATTAATATTGTATTCACTTTTTAAAAAATTTAAAAATTTTTATATTTTCAAAAGTTATAACCTTAAAAAATGAGAAACAATAATAAAAATAAATTTTTTGTTATTTCATTTTTTTAAATAAAACTTATAGATCATTAAATGATTACTTACTTAAATCAGTAAGCTCATAAACCCCAAAACCCCTACATACATAAACCATTTAATAGCTATATTCTGATTATTAAATAATAAATTTCATTTATTTTTGTATTTATTATAATTTTAAATATTCATTTTAATTATTTATAATTTAATTTTTGAGAAAAAGTAATTCGAAATAAATTTCGAATGAGACAAATAATATTTAAATAATTTATATTTAACAAAAAAAAATATAAGCTTATAAAAAGAAGGAAAATTTTAAAAATTAAATATTATTATTTAGTAATATTTTTTGATTTTATTTTGAATCATTTTGTTTTATCTAAGTATATTTTAATAAATATTTAAATTTTTAAAAATAGTTTGTTAATAAGTGTTTAGGTATTTAGTGGGTTATAAGTTTTATTTAAATAATGATATAACATAAAATTTATTTTTATTATTTTTTCTATTTTTTAAGGTTGTATCCTTTGAAAATATAATAATTTTTAAATTTTTTTGAAATATAGATATAATATTTATATATAATAATCTTCATAAATATAAGTCATTTAAATTCAATATAAATAATTACATTGCTAGATTTTATAATAATGATCAAAAAATAAATTAATAAACTATTTTTAATAAAATAGATATTATTTAAAGAGTATTTGCAAAATCTAAATGTATTCAAAAACAAGGTAAAATTTATTACTAAATAATAATATTTTTTAAAGTTTTGCTTTTTTTATATGTTTATATTTTTGTTATTAAAAATAAATTATTTAAATTATATTTCTCTTACTCATAATTTATTTTGTAATTTATAATTCTATAATAATAAACTAATAAATAAATAAAATGAATATTTAAAATTATAATGAATACAAATAAAATTGAGATTTATTATTTTTTATTTAGGATATACTGGTTTAATGGTTTAAGTATCTAGGTGTTTTGTGGTTTAGGAGTTTAGTGATTTCATTGTTTAGACCTTTAGTAATTTATAGTTTTTATTTAAAGAATGAAAAAACAAAAAATTTAATTTTTTGATTTTTTTTTAATTTTTGAAGGTTATAACCTTTGAAAATATAATAATTTTTAATTTTTTTTAAATGTGAATATAATATTTAGTTATACTAATCTTAATAATTATATATAATGTAAACTCAATATAAATAATTTTATTTATAGATATTATAATAATGATCAATAAATAAATTAATAAATGAGTATTTATAAGAATGATATAAATTAAAATAAAATTGTAAAATCTAAAATGATTCAAAATCAAAATAAGATATATTACTAAATAATAATTATTTATTTTTAAAAATTTGCCTTTTTTATAAGCATTTTTTTTAATGAAAAATAAATTATTTAAACTATATATGTCGCACTAATAATTTATTTTGTAATTAATAATTCTATAAAAATAAACTGATAAAAAAATTAAAATGAATATTTAAAATTATAATAAATACTAATAAAAATTAGATTTATGATTTATTATTTGGACTATACTAATTTAATGGTTTAAGTATTTATGGGCTTCGGGGTTTAGGAGTTTAGTCATTTTAGAAATTTGTCATTTAGTGGTTTATAGGTTTTATATAAAAAATAAAATAATAAAAAAATTATATTTGTTATTTTTTCTCATTTTTGAATGTTATAACCTTTGAAAATATAATAATTTATATTTTTTTTTGAAAAGTGAATATAATATGAGGTAATAATAATCATAATAATTATATATCATATAAATTCAATTTAAACTATTTTATTGATATATATTATAATAATGATCATATAAAAGTAATAAACAATTATTATTAAGATAAATATTGTTCAAAATATATTTTAAAAATCTAAAATGATTTAAAATCAAAGTGAAATATTTTACAAAATATTAATTTTAAATTTTAAAAATTTTTGTATCAATTTATAAGGCTATATATTTTTTGATGAAAAATAAAATAATTAAATTATATTTGTCTCACTAATAATTTATTTTTTAATTTATATTTCTATAAAAATAAACTAATAAATAATTAATTTGTATATTTAAAATTATAATGAATACTAATAAAAATGAGATTTATGATTTATTATTTAGCATATAACTATTTAATTGTTTATGTTTTTTGTGGTTAATGAGTTTATTGATTTATATATTTAAACATTTAGATGTTTATAGGTTTTATTTAATCAAAGAAATAACAAAAAATTTATTTTTATGAATTATCGTGATTTTCAAATGTTATTACCTTTAAAAATATAATAATTTTTTAATAGTTATAAAATATAAATACAATACTTAGTTATAATAAACTTAATAATTATTTTTGTTGTAGATTCAATATAAAAAAATGTATTTATATATATTATAAAAATGATCAAAAAATAAATTAATTAACTATTATTAATAAGACAGATATTAATTAAAATATATTTGCAGAACCCGAAATAATTCAAAATCAAAGTAAATTATATTACTAAATAAAATTTTAAATTTTTGAAATTTTGTTTATTTTTATAAGCTTATTTTTTTTTCATAAATAATAATTTATTTAAATTATATCTGTCTCACTCATTATTTATTTTGTAATTAATATTTCTATAAAAATAAACTAAAAAATAATTAAAATGAATATTTAAAATTATAATGAATACAAATAAAAATGAAATTTATTATTTAATATTTATTATTTAGGTTATATAGGTTTAATGGTTTAAGTATTTAGGGGGTTTTGGGCTTTAGGAGTCTAGAGTTTTAAATGTTTAGGCTTTTAGTGGTTTATAAGTTTTATTTAAATAATAAAAAAATAAAAAATTATTTTTGTGATTTTTTATCATTTTTGAAGGTTATAACCGTTGAAAATATAATAATTTTTAAATTTTTTCAAATATAAATATAATATTTAGTTATAATAACTTAATAATTATGAGACATTTTAATTGAATATAAGTAATTTTATTGTTCAATATTATAAAAATGATCAAATAATAAATTAATAAACTATTATTAAAAAGATTGATCGCAATTAAAATATAATCATAAAACCTATATATAATGATTCAAAATCAAAGTAAAATATATTACTAAATAATAATTTTTTGTTTTTAGATTTTTACTTCTTTATATAAGATTTTTTTTTATTAAAAATAAATTATTAAAATTATATTTGTCTCATTATTTATTTTGTGATTAATATTTCTTTAAAAATTAAACTATAAATAATTAAAATGAATATATAAAATTATAATGAATAAAATTAAAATGAGATTTATGATTTATTATATGTGGTATACCGGTTTAATGGTTTGATTATTTAGGAGTTTATAGGTTTTATTTATATAATAAAAATTTAAAATTCTATTTTTGATTTTTTTTTTGATTTTCAAAGGTGAATACCTTTGAAAATAAAATAATTTTTAAAATTTTTTGAAATGTGAATACCAGGTATAATTATATTAATCTTACTAATTATATATCATATAAATTCAATATAAATCATTTTAATGATAGATATTATAATAATGATCAAAAATTAAATTAATAAACTATTATTAATAATATTAATATTAATTAAAATATATTTACATAACACAAAATGAATCAAAATCATATCAAAATATATTACTAAATAATAATATTTAATTTTTATAATTTTACTGTTTTTATAAGCTTATATATTTTTTATTAAATTAAATTATTTAAATAATATTTCTCTCACTCGAAATTTATTTTGTAATTAATTTTACTAAAAAATTAAACTATAAATAATTAAAATTAATATTTAAAATTATATTAAATAGATTTAAAAATGACATTATTTATTTATTAAGTAGTATATAGCTGTTAAAAGTTTTATGTATTTAGGGGTTTCGGGATTTATGAGCTTACTGATTTAAGTAAGTAAGTCTTTAATGATCTATATGTTTTATTGAAAAAATGAAATAAAAAAAAATTATTTTTTTTTATTTTTTCACACTTTCAAAGGTTATAACCATTGAAGATATAATAATTTTGAAATTTTTTTCAAAAGTGAATACAATATTTAGTTATAATAATCATTATATTTATATATCATATAACTTCAATATAAACATTTTTTTTGATAAATATTCAAATAATAATGAAAAAATAACTTAATAATCTAGTATTACTAAGATAGATATCAATTAAATTACATCTACAAAACCTAAAATGATTCAGAAGCAAAGCAAAATATATTACTATATAATACTTTTTTGTTTTGAAATTTTTTTTTTCATATAAAAAGTTTATCTATATTATTTTGATTAAAAATAATTTATATAAATTATATTTGTGTAACTCATAATTTATTTTATAATTAATATTTATATAAAAATAAACAAATAAATAATTAAATCTGAATATTTAAAATTAAAATGAAAAAAAATGAGATTTATTCTTTATTATTTAGGATATACCGGTTTAATTTAAATTAGATTTATCTTACTAATAATTTATTTTGTAATTCATATTTCTATAAAAATAAACTGTTAAATAATTAAAATAAAAATTAAAATTATATTCAATAATTAAATAATTTATTTTGTTCCTCTCTCAACTATAGAATGATTGCTAAAGATTTAACCAAAATAATAAGAGCTTTTACTTTATCTCTATTATGTCTCATCATATTTGATGTTGAATCACTAGGCTATCAAAGGTAATTTGACTCATGTACGCTAACAGGCTAAACCAAAGTTGTACCCCTATGTGTTGAAATAGCTAGTTGTTGAGGATGCTATTTATATTGATTATTATAATTTCTTCTAAAATATCTCTCATGAACACACTTAAAACAATTTTTTTAAAACATAGTTCACCTCTAAAAAAATAACCACCTTCTAGTCTATTAGAACAAACTTGCCCCATGGTGGTTTGAGCAAGGAAAGAAGTATGGGCTCTCTTTTAATCAAGAATGAAAAAAATTATTTTATTGGCATTTCTAAGCCTTTTTTTATATCCTCATGGATATGAAAAGTATAATTTGTTTCTTTTTATATTAAATGAGTTATGTATACAAGCTCACAATACACAAAAGGTGTAAATGAATCATATTCAAATGTATAAAAGGTTTTAATAATTGCTTAAAATATTAGTCTTGAATATTGACACTTGAGGTCACAAATCAAAGGAAAAAGCCATATTGATATTTCCAATCCCAAGAATTTTAGCTATAGAAAGTTATAAAGAGTAGTACTCGAGCTTTAACTATTTCTAGGGTCATGACTCTTGCTCTTGAGGAATGTCCAAAGGTACAATCATTCCTAGTGCAATGACTTTGCAATATAAAGATAAAATGCACAAGCGATGGTCATATCAAATATGTATTCATGATCATTCTTAGTGCCATAACAATATGTTCAACAGAGAGACACAAGTTATGGTATATTCTCATCGTTATTATTTTGTGTTCTAGCAACAAAATATACAATCATGACCATTACTAATGCTACAATATTCTAAAGGAAGGAAGAGACTGGATCAAAAACTCACCCCTTGAGTCATGACTTTGTGTTAGATATACAAAAAGAAAAATCTATGACATTCCTAAAAGTTGTGAATTTCAATTTAAATTTAACACTTAGTCATTTAATTATAAAAGTGCAAAACATGATATTTAGGATTTAGGATTTATGGATTAGGGTTATAGTTTATCGTTTAAGGTTTAAGATTTAAATTTTAGGGTTTATGGTTTTTTTTTTGATTTGTTTCGAAAATACACACTTTATTTATCATTTAGGCACAAAACTTACAAGAGACTAAAAAGCTGGGTAATTTAGGACAGCCCACCAAATTGTATGAACCTTAATGATTCTATGCATAAAATACATAAAAAAACATAATGCTTAATAATTCCTAACGTACGAATACAACTAAAATCACCTGGCATTCCCGAACTTCAGAGTTACCATTGAGTTATTATGCGGACTACCTCCTTTCCATTTGGATTTGTCCAAGCCTTTTGGCGGAACCTGAATGATGCACCATATTAAAACTATGCAAATATAAGATTGTGCATGTGTGTGACATACAGCATCAAGCATTTGCCTATGTCATTGCTATGCAATGTAATACATGTAAAACTAAATAGCCATAAATCCACAAGTCCATATCTACGACACTTTGTCAATTCATTCTCATATCTGAATTCTACATTCTTTTGCTCCAATGATCCTCAAAAGTGTATCTCTTGGGTTAGAATGCTTCCTCCTCGAGCTTCAAAAAGTGGCTGTATGTTGCACCGACAAAATATCAAAAAATATGCATGCATCGGTGTGCATGCTTGATGAGGTCCATCTCATAGTCTAATTATCTACACGTAAAACCAAGCTAGAATACAAGTAAAATTAGAAAATGCTATAAAGATGGGTTTTCCGCTCCCGGGAGTGTAGCATCGCCTAATGTGTATTTACAAAATGCATTAGTGGGCCCCACATAGAGATACTCATGGGTCCATTTGCCCTCATTGCATGCTACATAGAGAACAGACAAGATTGTGTGTGTGAGTATGTCATGATCCATCTCTACAAGTACATGGTGCATCCAAAGTCCAAAATACAAATAAGACAACAAACATAAAGTACAAGTTTAAATCTTTCGCTCCCATGTTACTGGTCTGGACTCCATTGCTTATTGGCCCTGCTTGGTGATGCTTCGGATTTTTCTGGATCTCCAATTAATCATGGATTACCCGCTACTCCTGTTGGGTGATGGTTGGGTGGCCCTCTATGATGCCTGATATGGCTAGTGGGACCCACTCCTAGCTACTCATGGGTTTACTCCCTACCACTTTGCTCGGTCTATTTAGTTGTCTGAATGTTATCATCCCGGCTTGCTAGCGTGGCCCTCAACAAGATGGTGGCACAAACTTCTGGCTACTTCTAGGACATGCTGGTCCCTCTAAATGCTACACCATAATGGACAAGAATATGTATACGTGTGTACTGTGGTCCGTCGCTATGTGTGTGTGGTACAGTAGTATCAGGGTTTAGGAGTTTAGTAATTTAAGTATTTAGGTATTTTGTGGTTTATAGGTTTTATTTAAATAATTAAATAACAAAAAAATTATTTTTATGATTTTTTCTCATTTTCAAGGTTATAACCATTGAAAATATTATAATTTTTAATTTTCTTTCAAATGTTAATAAATATTTAATTATAATAATCATAAAAATTAAATATCATGTAAATTCAATATAAATAATTTTATTGATCGATATTATAATACTGATCATAAAATAGATTAATAAACTATTAATAATAAGATAGATATTAATTACAATATATTTGTAAAACCTAAACCGATTCAAAATCAAAGTAAAATATATTACTAAATAATAATTTTTTTATTTTTAAATTTTTGATTCTTTTTATAAACTTATAAATTTTTTTTATGGAGATAAATTATTAAATTATATTAGTCTCATTCATAATTTTATTTTGCAATTAATATTTTTATAAAAATAAACAAATAAATAATTAAAATGAATATTAAAATTATAATGAATACAAATAAAAATGAGATTTATGATTAATTATTTAGGGGTATACCGGTTTAAAGGTTTAAGTATTTAGGAGTTTAGGAGTTTAGTGATTTAAGTGTTTAGGCATTTAGTAGTTTATATGTTTTATTTAAATAATGAAATAACAAAAAAAAATTATTTTTCAAATTTTTTATCAATTTTGAAGGTTATAACCTTCATAAATATAATAATTTTTAAATTTTTTTTAAATGTGAATACAATATTAAGTTATAATAAACTTAATAATTATATATCATGTAAATTAAAAATGAACAATTTTATTGATAGATATTAATAAACTAAATATAATATAAATATAATAATGATCTAAAAATAAATTAATAAAATATTATTTATTGAAAGATATTTATATATTATATATAAATACTTAAACCTTTAAATATGGTTTAAATGTTTAATTATTTAAGGGTTTTGTGGTTTAGGAGTTTAATGATTTAAGCATTTAGGCATTTAGTAGTTTATAGGTTTTATATAAATAATAAAATAACAAAAAAAAATTTTTTGTGATTTTATCTCATTTTCAAAGATGATAACCTTTAAAAATATAATAATTTTTAAATTATTATCAATAGTAAATATAATATTTAGTAATAATAATCTTTATTATTATATAACATGTAAATTAAATATAACTAATTTTATTGATAAATATTCTAATAATGATCAAAAAATAAATTAATAATCTATTATTAATAAGATAGATATCAATTAAAATATAATTACAAAACCCAAAATGATTCAGAAGGAAAGCAAAATATATAACTATATAATAAATTTTTGTTTTGAAATTTTTTCTTCTTTTTATAAGTTTATCTATATTTTTTGATGAAAAATAATTTATATAAATTATATTTGTCTAGCTCAATTTATTTTGTAATTAATATTTATATATAAATAAACAAATAAATAATTAAAATTAATATTTAAAATTATAATGAAAAAAATGAGATTTATTATTTATTATTTAGGGATACTATTTTAATTTAAATTAGATCCGTCTCAATTATAATTTATTTTTGTAATTAATATTTCTATAATAATAAACTAATAAATAATTTAAATAAAAATTTAAAATTATACTGAATAAAATTTAAAATGAGATTTATAAATTATTATTAATGTTTACTTGTTTAATGGTTTAAGTATTTAAAGGTTTTTTCATTTAGGAGTTTAGTGATTTATGTTTTTAGGTATTTAGTGGTTTATAGGTTTTATTTAAACAATGAAATAACAAAACAAAATATTTTTGATATTTTTTCACATTTTCAAAGGTTATAACCTTTGAAAATATAATAATATTAAAATTTTTTTAAAATGTGAATACAATATTTTGTAATAATAATCATTATAATTATATATAATATAAAAAATATATAAATAATTTTATTGATAGATATGATATCAATTATCAAAAAATAATTTAATATGCTATTATTAATATGATAGATATAAATTAAAATATAATTAAAAAACCTAAAATAATTCAAAAACAATGTAAAATTTATTACTAAATAATAATTTTCGTTTTTTAGTTTTTGCTTCTTTTTATAATCTTATATATTTTTTTGATGAAAAATAAATTATTTAAATTATATTTGTATCACTCAAAATTTATTTTGTCATTAATATTTCAATATATTATTTAAATTATATTTAAGGTTTACAAGTTTAAAGGTTTAAGTATTTAGAGGCTTCGGGGTTTAGGAGTTTAGAGATTTATGTGTCTAGGCATTTAATGGTTTATAAGTTTTATTTAAACAATGATATAACAAAAAATTTATTTTTGTTATTTTTTATCATTTTTGAAGGTTATAACCTTTGAAAAAATAACAATTTTTAAATTTTTTTTATATGTGAATACTATATTTAGTTATGATAATCTTTATAATTATATATCATGTAAATTCAATATAAACAATTATATTGATAGATATTATATTAATGATCAAAAAATAAATTAATAAACTATTATTAATAAGAAAGATTTTATTTAAAATATATTTGCAAAACGTAAATTTATTCAAAATCAAAATAAAATATATTACTAAATAATAATTTTTTTTATGTTTTGCTTCTTTTTATAAGTTTATATTCTTTTTTATTAAAAGTAAATTATTTAAATTATATTTGTCTTCCTCATAATTTATTTTTAATTTATAATTCTATAAAAATAAACTAATATATAATTAAAATAAAAATTTAAAACTATAATGAATACAAATAAAATAGAAATTTATTATTTATTATTTAGGATATACTAGTCTAATGGTTTAAGTATTTGGTTGTTTTGGGGTTTAGTGATTTAAGTGTTTAGGCCTTTAGTGATTTATAGTTTTTATTTAAAGAATGAAAAAATAAAAAATTTAATTTTTTGATTTTTTTTAATTTTTGAAGGTTATAACCTTTGAAAATATAATAATTTTTAATTTTTTTTAAATGTGAATATAATATTTAGTTATAATAATCTTAATAATTATATATAATGTAAACTCAATATAAATAATTTTATTAATACATATTATAATAATGAACAATAAAAAATTAATTAACTATTATTAATATGATTGATATAAATTAAAATATAATTACAAAATATAAAATGATTAAAAATCAAAATAAAATATATTAGTAAATAATAAATTTTTGTATTTAAAATGTTGCCAATTTTTATAAGGATATATATTTTTTTGATGAATAATAAATTATATAAATTAGATTGGTCTCACTAATAATTTATTTTGTAATTAATATTTCTATAAAAATAAACTGATAAATAATTAAAATAAAAATTTAAAATTATACTTAATAAAAATTAAATTGAGATTTATGATTTTTTTTATTAATGTACACCTGTTTAATGGTTTAAGTATTTAGAGGTTTTGTCGTTTAGGAGTATAGAAATTTAATGGGTTATTTATTTAGGAGGTTACTGATTAACCTATATATGCATTCAGTGGTTTATATGTTTTATTTAAAAAATAAAATAAATAAAAATAATCTTTGTTTTTTTTTTGATATGTTCAAAGGTTATAACCTATGAAAATACATTAAATTTTAATTTTTTTTTTCTAAAGTGAATACAATCTTTAGTTATAATAATCATTATATTTATATATCATATAAATTAAATATTAAAAATTTTATTGATAAATATTCTAATATTGATCAAAAAATAACTTAATAATCTATTATTAATGAGATAGATATGAATTAAAATATAATTACAAAACCTAAAATGATTCAGAAGAAAAGCAAAATATATTACTATATAATTATTTTTTGTTTTGAATTTTTTTTTTCTTTTAAAAAGTTTATGTATATTTTTTTCATGAAAAATAATTTATATAATTTATATTTGTCTAACTCATAATTATTTCTGTAATTAATTTATTTATAAATATAAACAAATAAATAATTAAAATGAATATTTAAAATTATAATAAAAAAATGATATTGATTATTTATTATTTAGGGATACTGGTTTAATTTAAATTAGATATTTCTCACTAATAATTTATTTTGTAATTAATATTTCTATAAAAATAAAGATATAAATAATTATAATAAAAATTTAAAATTATACTGAATAAAATTGAAAATGAGATTTATGATTTATTATTACTGTATACCAGGTTAATGGATTAAGTATTTAGAGGTTTTTTAATTTAGGATTTTAGCGATTTATGTATTTTGGCATTACGGGGTTTAGGAGTTTACTGATTTAACTGTGCATGCATTTAGTGGTTTATAGGTGTTATTTTAAAAAAATATCAAAAAATTTATTTTTTTATTTTTTGATATTTTCCTAGGTTATAACCTTTGAAAATATAATAATTTTTAAATTTTTTTCAAAAGTGAATACAATATTTAGTTATAATAATCATTATATTTATATATCATATAAATTCAATATAAATATTTTTATTGATAAATATTCTAATAATGATCAAAGAATAACTTAATAATATATTATTAATAAGATAGATATCAAATTAAATATAATTTAAAAACCTAAAATGATTCAAAAACAAAGCAAAATATATTACTATATATTAATTTTTTATTTTGAAATTTTTTTCTTTTAAAATGTTTATCTAAATTTTTTTTTGATGAAAAATAATTATATAAATTATATTTGTCTAACTCAAATTATTCTGTAATTAATAATTATATAAAAATAAATGAATAAATAATTAAAATGAATATTTTAAATTATAATGAAAAAAGTAAGATTGAGATTTATTATTTTTACTTTAGGTATATAGGTTTAAAATGATTATCTATTTAAGGTTTTTGAGATTTAGGAGTTATTGATTTAAGTATTTAGGCATTTAGTAGTTTATAGGATTCATTTAAATAATGAAATAACAAAAAAATTATTTTTATTATTTTTTCACATTTTTAAAGGTTATAACATTTGAAAATATAACAATTTTAAAATTTTTTTAAAATGTGAATAAAATATTTAGTAATAATATTCATTATAATTATATATAATATAAATTAATTATAAATAATTTTATTGATAGATATGATACCAATTATCAAAAAAGTAATTAATAAACTATTATTAATATGATAGATATAAATTAAAATATAATTACAAAACATAAAATGATTCAAAATTAATGTAAAATTTATAACTAAATAATAATTTTTTGTTTTTACATTTTTACTTCTTTTTATAAGATTATATTTTTTTTATTAAAAGTAAATTATTTATATTATATTTGTCTGACTAATTATTTATTTTGTAATTAATATTTATATAAAAAATAAACTAATAAATATTTTAAAATGAATATTTAAAATTATAATGAATACAATTTAAAATGAGATTTTTGATTTTTATTAATGTATATGTAATTTATTTTTTGATAATCTATTCTTATAACCAAATATTTTTCCTTTTTTAATATTTTCATATAAGTGCTGGAAAGGAAATATTAAGAGGCCGGGGATGCAGCAGTAGCACAATACTAGAGGTCTCGCTGATCGGGCAGTTGACTGAAATTGTAGCAGAGCCTGACCCGTCTCATGATCCGACCCGCTCCGGTTAAATGAACCGAGAGAAATTTTAATTTAAAATGTTTTGTAATTTTATTTTTGGGTGGCTATTTTTGGACCCGTGGAACTATTTATCGTCTCTCTCTATTCTCTCTATGCGATTTATCCCGACTATTCTATGTGCTACATACTATAAGACATTTCTGTTGCTTTAATCTATAATGCATAAGCATTTTCCGGTGGATTAAGCTAGTCGTACTGAGCGACTAGCGAACCACATTATTTTTGTTATTTATTTCTCGTTTTTTAATTCTAACATGGATGGTTGCTGAATTGTGATATATATATATTGCTTGTTTTATGTTGTTTCTGTGTTTCTTTATCTCAATCTTGCTACCGTGGAAGCACAATTGCCCAACAATTATATATCGTATACCAGTCTAATGGATCGATTATTTAGGGGTTTTTTCGTTTAGGAGTTTATTTATGTTTTTAGTCATTTAGTGATATATAGGTTTTATTTATATAATAAAAATAAATAATTTTTTTTTTGATTTTTTTTTGATTTTTTTTTTGATTTTCAAAGGTTTCCACCTTTAAAAATAAAATAATTTTTAAAATCTTTTGAAATGTGAATACCATGTATAATTATATTAATCTTATTTATTATATATCATATAAATTTAATATAAATAATTTTAATGATAGATATTATAATAATGATCAAAAATTAAATTAATAAACTATTATTAATAAAATAAATATTAATTAAAATATATTTACATAACACAAAATGATTCAAAATAAAGTCAAAATATATTATTAAATAATAATATTTAATTTTTAATTTTTTCCATCTTTTTATAAGCTTATATTTTTTTTTATTAAAAATAAATTATATAAATAATATCTGTCTCACTTGAAATTTATTTTGTAATTAAATATTATAAAAAATTACAATATAAATAATTAAAATGAATATTTAAAATTATAATAAATAGAAATAAAAATGAGATTTATTATTTATTAAGTAGTATACAATTCTTATAAGGTTTATGTATTTAGGGGTTTCGGGTTTTATGAGCTACTGATTTTAGTAAGTAAACATTTAGTGGTCTATAGGTTGTATTTAATAAAGAAATAACAAAAATTTATTATTTGTATTCTTACTCATTTTTCAAGATTATAACCTTTGAAAATATTTTAATTTTTAAATTATTTTCAAAAGTGAATACAATATATATTTATAATAATAATAATAATAATATATCATATAAATTCAATATAAATAATTTTATTGATAGATATTCTAATAATTATCAAAAAAAAAATTAAAAATTTATTATGAATAAGATTGATATTACTTAAAATATAATATCAAAACCTAATATTTCAAAATCAAAGCAACATATATTACTTAATAATAATTATTTGTTTTTAAATTTTTATTCTTTTTATAAGCTTATCTATTTTTTGATGAAAAATTATTTTTATAAATTATATTTTTAACTTATAATTTATTTAATAATTACTATATATATATAAATAAAAAATTTAACAATGAAAATGAATTTTTTAAATTATAATGAAAACAAATAAAAACGAGATTTATTAATTATTATTTAGGGTATACCGGTTTAAAGCATTATATATATATAGGGGTATCGGGATTTTGTAGTTTAGTGATTTAAGTATTTAGGCATTTAGTGATTTATAGGTTTTATTTAAACAATAAAATAACAAAAAAAATATTTTTTTTTTATTTTTTCATTTGTTTAAAGGTTATAATCTTTGAAAATATAAAAAGTTTAAAACTTTTTTCAAAAGTGAATACAATATTTAGTTATAATAATTATTAAATTTATATATCATATAAATTCAAAATAAACATTTTTATTGATAAATATTCTAATAATGATCAAAAAATAAATTAATAAACAATTATTAATAAGATAGACATTAATTAAAATATAACTACAAAATCTAAAATGATTCAAAAGGAGAGGAAAATATATTACTATATAATAAATTTTAGTTTTAAAATTTTTTATTCTTTTTATAAGTTTATCTATATTTTTCGATGAAAAATAATTTAAATAAATTATATTTGTGTAACTCATAATTTATTTTTTAATTTATATTTATATAAAAATAAACAAATAAATAATTAAAATGAATATTTACAATTATAATGAAAAAAATAATATTGATATTTAATCTTTATTATTTCGGTAAACTAGTCTAATTTAAATTAGATATGTCTCACTAATAATTTATTTTGTAATTAATATTTCTATAAAAATAAACTAATAAATAATTAAAATAAAAATTTTAAATTATACTGAATACAAATTTAAATGATATTTATGAATTATTATTAATGTATACCAGTTTAATATTTAAGTATTTAGAGGTTTTTTTCGTTTATGACTTTAGCGATTTATGATTTTAGGCATTTAGGGGTTTATAGGTTTTATTAAAACAATAAAATAACAAAAAAAAAATTTGTAATTTTTTATCATTTTCATAGGTTATAACCTTTGAAAATAAAATAATATTTAAAATTTTTTGAAATATGAAAACTATGTATAATTATATTAATCTTACTAATTATATATCATATATATTCAATATAAACAATTTTAATGATAGATATTATAATAATGATCAAAAATTGAATTAATAATCTATTATTGATAAGATTGATATTAATTAAAAAATATTTACAAAACCCAAATTGATTAAAAATTAAAGTACAAAATATTCCTGGATAATAATTTTTTATTTTTTAAATTTTACTTCTTTTATAAGCGTATATTTTTTTTTTGATTAACAATAAATTATTTAAATTATATTTGTCGCACTCATAATTTATTTTGTAATAAATATTTCTATAAATAAACTTATAAATAAATAAAATGAATATTTAAAATAATAATAAATTGAAATAATAATTAGATTTATTAATTATTAAGTAGTATATAGCAGTTTAATGGTTTATGTATTTAGGCATTACAGGCCTTTGGAGTTTACTTATTTTACTGTGTATGCATTTAGTGGTTTATAGGTTTTATTTAAAAATTAAAATAACAAAATATTTATTTTTATTATTTTTTGATATTTTCAAAGGTTATAACATTTCAAAATATAATAATTTTAAAATTTTTTTCAAATGTGAATTCAATATTTATTTATAATAATCATTATATTTATATATCATATAAATTCAATATAAACAATATTATTGATAAATATTCTAAAAATGTTCAAAAAATAAATTAATAATCTATTATTAATAAGATAGATATGAATTAAAATATAATAAAAAACCTAAAATAATTTAGAAGAAATCAAAATATATAACTATATAATAATTTGTAATTTTAAAATTTTTTTTTAAAAAAGTTTTTCCATAATTTTTTGATGAAAATTAATTTATATAAATTATATTTTTCTAACTCATACTTTATTTTTTAATTAATATTTATATAAAAATAAACAAATAAATAATTAAAATGAATATTTAAAATTTTAATGTAAAAGATAATATTGATATTTATTCATTATTATTTTGGGTATACCAGTCTAATTTAAATTAGATCTGTCTCACTAATAATTTATTTTGTTATTAATATTTTTATAAAAATAAACTGATAACTAATTAAAATAATAATTTAAAATTATACTAAATAAAAATTAAAATGGGATTTATGAATTATTATTAATACCAGTTTAATTAGAGGTGTCAAACGGGCCGGCCTGCCCATTTTTTTAGGGCAGGATCGTGCTTCTGTGCCAGGCCGGGTACGGCACGGTTACTGTACAGTGCAGTGCCCGGCCCATCATGGTTTAAAAAAAGCGGGCCCGGCATGGCCTGCCGTGCCGGGCCTTGCCTGGCCCGTTCGAGCTTGCCTGCCCGAGTGGTTCGGAATACGGGGGATCGCGGGTCGGGTCGAATCAGACCCGACCTACAGTCTTTTTTTGCGGGAAGGGCATCGTGGGGTCGGGCTCACGGAACACCCGACACGGGATAAACCCGTGCGGTGCGCCGTTCCGCGGGCCGAACTGTGACGGGCCAGGCACGACACGGCACGCGCCATGCACGACACGGCTCGTGCCAAACCCGGGCACGGCACGGGTTTGGCACAATATCTAGTAATTTTTAAAAATATGATAATTTTAAAAAATATGATAATTTTAAAAAATATAAACAATTCGGCTCGTGCCGAATTGTTTATATTTTTGTTATAACCTTTGAAAATATGATAATTTTAAAATTTTTAAAAAATGTGAATACAAAATATAATTATATATAATATATAATATAAACTAAATATAAACTAAGTATAAACTAAATACAAAATATGATAATTTTATAATTTTAAAATTTTAAAAAATATCTAGTAATAATAATCATTATAATTATATATAATATAAACTAAATATAAACAATTTTTTTGATAGATATGATATCATTTATCAAAAAATAAATTAATATGCTTTTATTAATATGATAGATATGAATTAAAATATAATTGTAAAACAAAAAATATTCAAAATCCAAGTAAAATTTATTACTAAATAATATTTTTTTTTAGTTTTTGCTTCTTTTGATAAGCTTATATTTTTTTTTGAAAAATAAATTTTTTAAATTATATTTGTATCACTCATAATTTATTTTGTAATTAATATTTTAATAAATTATTTATATTATATTTAAGCTTTATGCGTTTAATGATTTAAGTATTTAGGGGATTTTGTGTTTAGGAGTTTAGAGGTTTAAGTGTTTAGGCAGTTAGTGGTTTATATGTTTTATTTAAACAATGATATAACAAAAAATTTATTTTTATTATTTTTTTAATTTTTGAAGGTTATAACCTATGGAAATAAAATAATTTTTAAAATTTTTTCAAAAGTAAATATAATAATTATTTATAATAATCTTAATAATTATAAGTCATTTAAATTCAATATAAATAATTACATTGCTAGATATTATAATAATGATAAAAAATATAATAAACTATTATTAATAAGATAGATATTGTTTAGACTATATTTGCAAAAACTAAATTTATTCAAAATCAAAGTAAAATATATTACTTAATCATAATTTTTTTAATGTTTTGCTTTTTTTATAACTTTATATTTTTGTTATTATAAGTAAATTATTTAAATTAATTTGTCTTACTCATAATTTATTTTGTAATTTATAATTCTATAATAATAAACTTATAAATAATTATAATAATAATTTAAAATTATAATGAATACAAATAAAATTGAGATTAATTATTTATTATTCAGGATATACCGGTTTAATAGTTTAAGTATTTAGGTGTTTTTGGGTTTAGGAGTTTAGTGATTTAAGTGTTTAGACCTTTAGTGATTTATAGTTTTTATCTAAAGAATTAAAAAAAAATTAAATTTTTTGAATTTTTTTAATTTTTGAAGGTTGTAACCTTTGAAAATATAATAATTTTAAATTTTTTTATATGTGAATATAATATTTAGTTATAATAATCTTAATAATTATATATAATGTAAACTAAATATAAATAATTTTATTAATAGATATTATGATAATGATCAATAAATAAATTAATAAACTAGTATTAATAAGAATGATATAAATTAAAATATAATTGTAGAATCAAAAATGATACAAAATCAAAATAAGATATATTACTAAATAATTATTTTTATTTTAAAAATTTTGCCTCATTTTATAAGCATATATTTTTTTTTGATGAAAAATAAATTATTTAAATTATATCTATTTCACAAATAATTTATTTTGTAATTAATAATTCTATAAAAATAAATTGATAAATAATTAAAATGAATATTTAAAATTATAATGAATACTAATAAAAAGAGATATATGCTTGATTATTTAGGGAATACCTATTTAATGGTTTAAGTTTTTTGTGGTTTTGGGGTTAAAGAGTTTATTAATTTATATGTTTGCATATTTAGGTGTTTATAGGTTTTATTTAATCAATGAAATAACAAAAAAAATTATTTTTATGAATTTTCATGATTTTAAAGGTTATAACCTTTGAAAATTTAATAATTTTTTAATAGTTCTAAAATATCAATACAATACTTAGTTATAATAATCTTAATAATTATATTTGATTTAGATTCAATATAAAAAATTTTATTAATATATATTATTTTGATAATCAAAAAATAAATTAATAAACTATTATTAATAAGATAGATATTAATTAAAATATATTTGCAGAACCCAAAATAATTCAAATTCAATGTAAATTATATTACTAAATAAAATTTTAAATTTTTGAAATTTTGTTTAATTTTATAAGCTTATATTTTTTTTTATAAAAAATAATGTATTTAAATTATATATGTCTCACTCATTATTTATTTTGTAATTAATATTTCTATAAAAATAAACTAAATAATAATTAAAATGAATATTTAAAATTATAATGAAAACAAATACAAATTAGATTTATTATTTATTATTGAGGTTATATAGGTTTAATGGTTTAAGTATTTACGAGGGTTCGGGGTTTAGGAGTCTCGAGATTTGAATGTTTAGGCATTTAGTGGTTTATAAGTTTTATTTAAATAATAAAATAATAAAAAAATTATTTTTGTGATTTTTTATCTTTTTTGAATGTCCTTTGAAAATATAATAATTTTTAATTTTTTTTCAAATGTAAATATGATATTTAGTTATAATAATCGTAATAATTATAAGACATTTAAATTCAATATAAGTAATTTTATTGTTAGATATTATAAAATAGATCAAATAATAAATTAATAAACTATACTTAATAAGATTGATAGCAATTAAAATATAATTATAAAACCTATATATAATGATTCAAAATCAAAATAAAATATATTACAAAATAATAATTTTTTGTTTTTAAATATTTACTTCTTTTTATATGCTTATATATTTTTTTTATTAAAAATAAATTATAATAATTATAGTTGTCTCGCTCATTATTTATTTTGTAATTAATATTTTTATAAAAAATAAACTAATAAATAATTAAAATGAATATTTAAAATTATAATGAATACAAATTAAAATGAGATTTATGATTTATTATATGTGCTATACTAGTTTAATGGTTTGATTATTTAGGAGTTTTGTTGTTTAAGAGTTTATCAATTTATGTTTTTAGGTATTTAGTGGTTTATTGGTTTTATTTATATAATAAAAATTTAAAATTCTTTTTTTGATTTTTTTATTATTTTCAAAGGTTATAATCTTTAAAAATAAAATAGTTTTTAAAATCCTTTGAAATGTGAATACAATGTATAATTATATTAATCTTACTAATTATATATCATATAAATTCAATATAAATAATTTTAATGATAGATATTATAATAATGATCAAAAATTAAATTAATAAAATATTATTAATAAGATAAATTTTAATTAAAATATATTTACATAACACAAAATGATTCAAAATCAAGTCAAAATATATTACTAAATAATAATATTTAATTTTTAAAAATTTTCTTCTTTTTATAAGCTTATATTTGTTTTATTAAAATATATTATTTAAATAATATTTGTCTTACTCGAAATTTATTTTGTAATTAATTTTTCCTAAAAAATTAAACTATAAAAATTAAAATGAATTTTATAAATTATAATATATAGAAATAAAAATGAGATTTATTATTTATTAAGTAATATATAGTTGTTAAAAGGTTTATGTATTTAGGGGTTTCGGGATATATCAGCTTACTCATTTAAGTAAGTAATCATTTAATGATTGATAGGTTTTATTTAAAAAATGAAATAACAAAAAATTTATTTTATTATTTTTTCTCATTTTCTAAGGTTATAACCTTTGAAAATATATTAATTTTTAAATTTTTTTCAAAAGTGAATACAATATTTAGTTATAATAATCATTATATTTATATTTCATATAAATTCAATATAACCAATTTTATTGATAAATATTCTAATAATGATCAACAAATAAATAAATAATCTATTATTAATAAGATAGATATCAATTAAAATATAATTACAAAACCTAAAATAATTCAAAAGCAAAGCAAAATATATTACAATATAATAATTTTTTGTTTTGAATTTTTTTTATTTTAAAAAGTTTATCTATATTTTTTGATTATAAATAATATATATAAATTATATTTATCTAACTCAATTTATTTTGTAATTAATATTTATATAAAAATAAACAAATATATAATTAAAATGAATATTTAAAATTATAATGAAAAAAAAATTAGATTTATTATTTATTATTTATTATTTAGGGTATACCAGTTTAATTTTAATTATATCAATTTCACTAATAATTTATTTTGTAATTAATATTTCTATTAAAATAAACTAATAATAATTAAAAAAAATTTTAAATTATACTAAAAAAAAATTAAAATGAGATTTATGATTTATTATTAATCTATACCAATTTAATGATTTAAGTATTTAGAAGTTTTGTCATTTGAAAATTTAGCGATTTATGTTTTTAGGCATTTAGTGGTTTATAGGTTTTATTTAAACAATAAAATGATCAAAAAAATTTTATAATTTTTTCTCATTTTCTTAGGTTATAACCTTTGAAAATATAATAATATTTAAATTTTTTTTAATGTAAATATAATATTTTACTTATAATAATATTAATAATTATATATCATATAGATTCAATATAAACAATTTTATTGATTGATATTATAATACTGATCAAAAATTAATTTAATAAACTATTAATAAAAAGATAGAAATTAATTAAACAATATTTACAAAATCCAAATTGATACAAAATAAAAGAAAAATATCTTACTAGATAATAATTTTAAATTTTTATATTTTTACTTCTTTTTTTTGCACATATATATATATATATATATATATATATATATATATATATATTATTTCATTAAAAATATATTATTTAAATTATATTTTTCGCACTCATAATTTATTTTGTAATAAATATTTCTATAAAAATAAACTAATAAATAATTAAAATCAATATTTAAAATTATAATAAATAGAAATAAAAATTAGATTTATTATTTATTATTTATTATGTATTATATATTATATATCAGTTTAATGGTTACTGTATTTAGGCATTATGGGGTCTAGGAGTTTACTTATTTAACTGTGTATGCATTTAGTAGTTTATAGGTTTTATTTAAAAAATAAAAAAAAAACAAAAAATCTATTTTTATTATTTTTTGATATTTTCAAAGGTTATAACCATAGAAAATATAATAATTTTTAAATTTTTTTCAAAAGTGAATACAATATTTAGTTATAATAATCATTATATTTATATATCATATAAATTCAATATAAACTATTTTATTGATAAATATTATAATAATGATCAAAAAATAAATTAAAAATCTATTATTAATAAGATAGATATCAATTATAATATAATTACAAAACCTAAATGATTCAGAAACAAAGCAAAATATATTACTCTAATAATTTTTTGTTTTGAAATTTCTTTTTTCTTTTAAAAAGTTTATCTATATTATATTGATGAAAAATAATTTATATATATTATATCTGTGTAACTCATAATTTATTTTGTAATTAATATTTATATAAAAATAAACAAATAAATAATTAAATTGGAATATTTAAAATTAAAATTAAAAAAATGAGATTTATTCTTTATTATTTAGGATATACCAGTTTAATTTAAATTAGATCTTTCTCACTAATAATTTATTTGTAATTAATATTTCTATAAAAATAAACTGATAAATAATTAAAATAAAAATTAAAAATATAGTGAATAATTAAATTAATTTATCTTGTTCCTCTCACAACTCTAGAATGATTGCTAAAACTCTAACCAAAATAATAATAGCTTTTACATTATCTCTATTATGTCTCATCATATTTGATGTTGAATCACTAGGCTATCAAAGGTAATTTGACTCATGTACACTAACAGGCTAAACCAAAGTTGTACCCCTATTTGTTGAAATAGCTAGTTGTTGAGGATGCTATTTATATTGATTATTGTAATTTCTTCTAAAATATCTCTCATGCACACACCCAAAGAAATTTTTTTAAAACATAGTTCACCTCTAAAAAAATAACCACCTTGTAGCCTATTAGAACAAACTAGCCCCAGGGTGGTTTGAGCAGGGCAAGAAGTATGGGCTCTCTTTCAATCAAGAATCAAAAAATTTATTTTATTGGCAAGTCTAAGCCTTTTTTTTAATATCCTGATGGATATGAAAAGTATCATTTGTTTTTTCTATATTATATGAGTTATGTATAGAAGCTCACAATACACAAGAAGGCATAAATGAATCATATTCAAATGTATATAAGGTTTTAATCATTGCCCAAAATATTAGTCTTGCATATTGACACTTGAGGTCACAAATCAAAGGAAAAAGCCATAGTGATATTTCCAATCCCAAGAATTTTAGCTATAGAAAGTTTTAAAGAGTAGTACTCGAGCTTTAACTTTTTCTAGGGTCATGACTTTTGCTGTTAAGGAATGTCCAAAGTTACAATCATTCCTAGTGCAATGACTTTGCAATATAAAGATAAAATGCACAAGCTATGGTCATATCCAATATTGTGACCCAGTATTATAGTGATTAAATATGTATTCATAATCATTATAAGTGCCATAACAATATGTTCAACAGAGAGACACAAGTTATGGCATATTATCATCGATATGATTCTTTGTTCTATATATAAAATATACAATCTTGACCATTGCTAATGCTACAATATTCTAAAGCAAGGAAGAGACTAAATCCAAAACTCACCCCTTGAGTCATGACTTTGTGTTACATATACAAAAATATAAATATGTGACATTCCTAAAAGTTGTGAATTTCAATTTAAATTTAACACTTAGTCATTTGATTATAAAAGTCCAAAACATGAGATTTAGGATTTAGGATTTATGGATTAGGGTTATAGTTTATCGTTTAAGTTTTAAATTTTAAAGTTTAGGGTTTATGGTTTTTTTTTGTTTTTTTTTTGGAAAATACAGACATTATTTATCATTTAGGCACACAACTTACAAGAGACTAAAAAGCTGGCTAATTTAGGACAACCCACCAAATCCTATGCACCTTAATGATTCCAGACATAAAATACATAAAAAAACATAATGCCTAATAATTCCAAGCGTACGAATACAACTAAAATCACCAAGCATTCCCAGACTTCAGAGTTGGCATTGAATCATTATGCGCACTGCGTCCTTTCCATTCGGATTTGTCCAAGCCTTTTGGAGGAACCTGAATGAAGCACCATATTAAAACTATGCAAATATAAGATTTTGCATGTGTGTGACATGCAGCATCAAGCGTTTGCCTATGTCATTGCTATGTAATGGAATACATGTAAAACTGAATACCCATAAATCCACAAGTTCATATCTATGGCATTTTTCAATTCATTCTCGCCTCTGAATTCCACATTCTTTTGTTCCAATGATCTTCAAAAGAGTATCTCTTGGGTTAGAATGCTTCCTCCTCGAGATCCAAGAATTGGCTGTATGTTGCACCAACAAAATATCAAAAAATATGCATGCATCGGTTTGCATGTGTAATGAGGTCCATCTCATAGTGTAATTATCATCGCGTACAACCAATTAAGAATACAAGTAATATTACAAAATGCTATAAAGATGGGTTTTTTGCTCCCGGGAGTGTAGCAACGCCTAATGTGTATTTACAAAATGCATTCGTGGGCCCCACTTAGAGATACTCATGGGTCCAGTTGCCCTAATTTCATGCTACATAGAGAACACACAAGATTGTGTGTGTGATTATGTGATGATCCCTCTCTACAAGTACATGGTGCATACAAAGTCCAAAATACAAATAAGACTACAAACATAAACTATAAGTTTGAATATTTCTCTCCCGTGTAGCTGGTCTGGACTTCATTGCTTACTGGCCATGCTTGGTGATGTTTCGGATTTTGCCGGCTCTCTAATTAATCATGTATTACCTGCTACTCCTTTTGGGTGAAGGTTGGGTGGCCCTCTATGATGCCTGATAGGGCTAGTGGGACCCACTCCTAGCTACTAATGGGTTTACTCCCTACCACTTTGCTCGGTCTCGTCAGTTGTCTGAATGTAATCATCCCGGCCTGCTAGTGGACCCTCTATAAGCTGGTGACCCATACCTCTGGCTGCTTCCAGGACTTGCTGGCCCCTCTAAATGCTACACCAAAATGAACAAGAATATGTGCACCTGTGTACTATGGTCTGTCATTATATGTGTGTGCTGCAGTAGTTTCAAGATTTAGGAGTTTAGTAATTTAAGTATTTAGGTATTTTGTGGTTTATAGGTTTTATTTAAATAATTAAATAACAAAAAAATTATTTTTATGATTTTTTCTCATTTTCAAGGTTATAACCATTGAAAATATTATAATTTTTAATTTTTTTAAATGTTAATACAATATTAAATTATAATAAATCATAAAAATTAAATATCATGTAAATTCAAAATAAATAATTTTATTGATCGATATTATAATACTGATCATAAAATATATTAATAAACTATTATTAAGAAGATAGATATTATTTAAAATATATTTGCAAAACCTAAAACGATTTAAAATCAAATTAAAATATATTACTAAATAATAATTTTTTATTCTTTTTATAAGCTTATACATTTTTTTGACGAAGATAAATTATTTATATTATATTTGTCACATTCATAATTTTATTTTGCAATTAATATTTCTATAGAAATAAACTAATAAATAATTAAAATGAATATTAAATTATAATGAATACAAATAAAAATGAGATTAATGATTAATTTTTTAGGGTATACCTGTTTAATGGTTTAAGTATTTAGGAGTTTAGGAGTTTAGTGATTTAAGTGTTTAGGCATTTAGTAGTTTATATGTTTTATTTAAATAATGAAATAACAAAAAAATTATTTTTCAAATTTTTTATCAATTTTGAAGGTTATACCCTTTATAAATATAATAATTTTTAAATTTTTTTCAAATGTGAATACAATATTTAGTTATAATAAACTTAATAATTATATATCATATGAATTAAAAATAAACAATTTTATTGAGAGATATTAATAAACTAAATATAAATATAAATATAATAATGATCAAAAAATAAATTAAAAAACTATTATTTATTGATAGATATTTATATATTATTCCTAAATACTTAAACCTTTAAAAAAGATTTAAATGATTAAGTATTTAAGGGTTTTGGGGTCGAAAAGTTTAATGATTTAAGCATTTAGGCATTTAGTAGTTTATAGGTTTTATATAAATAATAAAATAACAAAAAAATTATTTTTGTGATTTTATCTCATTTTCAAAGATGATAACCTTTAAAAATATAATAATTTTTAAATTATTTTCAAATGTAAATATAATATTTAGTTATAATAATCTTTATTATTATATAACATGTAAATTCAATATAACCAATTTTATTGATAAATATTCTAATAATGATCAAAAAATAAATTAATAATCTATTATTAATAAGATAGATTTCAATTAAAATACAAATACAAAACCTAAAGAGATTAAGAAGCAAAGCAAAATATATTACTATATAATAATTTTTTGTTTTGAAAATTTTTTTTCTATTAAAAAGTTATCTATAATTTTTTGTTGAAAAATAATTCATAGAAATTATTTTTGTCTAACTCAATTTATTTTGTAATTAATATTTATATATAAATAAACAAATAAATAATTAAAATTAATATTTAAAATTATAATGAAAAAAAATGAGATTTATTATTTATTATTTAGGGATACTGGTTTAATTTAAATTAGATATTTCTCATTAATAATTTATTTCGTAATTAATATTTCTATAAAAATAAACTGATAAATATTAAAAATAAAATTTAAAATTATACTGAATAAAATTTAAAATGAGATTTATGATTTATTATTACTGTATACCAGTTTAATGGATTAAAATTTAGAGGTTTTTTCATTTAGGATTTTAGCGATTTATGTTTTTAGGCTTTTAGTGGTCTATATGTTTTATTTAAAAAAATAAAATATCAAAAAAAAATTTTATAATCTTTTCTCATTTTCATAGGTTATAACCTTTGAAAATATAATTATATTTAAAATTTTTTGAAATGTTAATACAATACTTAGTTATAATAATATTAATAATTATATATCATATAAATTCAATATAAACAATTTCATTGATATATATTATAATAATGATCAAAAGTAAATTTATAAACTATTGATATTAAGATAGATATTAATTAAAAAATAATTACAAAACCCAAATTGATTCAAAATTATAGTAAAATATATTTCTGGATAACAATTTTTAATTTTTAAATTTTTACGTCTTTTATTAGCATATATATTTTTTAAATTATATTTGTCGCACTCATAATTTATTTTGTAATAAATATTTCTATAAAAATAAACTAATAAATAATTAAAATGAATATTTAAAATTATAATAAATTGAATTAAAAATTAGATTTATTAATTATTAAGTAGTATATAGTGGTTTAATGGTTTATGTATTTTGGCATTACGGGGTTTAGGAGTTTAATGATTTAACTGTGCATGCATTTAGTGGTTTATAAGTGTTATTTTAAAAAAAATATCAAAAAAATTAAGTTTTTTATTTTTTGATATTTTCAAAGGTTATAACCTATGAAAAAATAATAATTTTTAAATTTTTTTCAAAAGTGAATACAATATTTAGTTATAATAATCATTATATTTATATATCATATAAATTCATTATAAATATTTTTATTGATAAATATTCTAATAATGTTCAAAGAATAAATTAATAATTTATTATTAATAAGATAGATGTCAATTTAAATATAATTACAAAACTTAAAATGATTCAAAAACAAAGCAAAATATATTATTATATAATAATTTTTTGTTTTGAATTTTTTTTCTTTTAAAAAGTTTATTTATATTTTTTGATGAAAAATAATTATATAAGTTATATTTGTCTAACTCAATTTATTCTGTAATTAATAATTATATAAAAATAAATGAATAAATAATTAAAATGAATCTTTTAAATTATAATGAAAAAAATAATATTGAGATTTATTATTTATTATTTAGGGTATACCGGTTTGAAATGATTATCTATTTAGGGGTTTCTTGATTAAAGAGTTATTTATTTTAGTATTTAGGCATTTAGTGGTTTATAGGATTTATTTAAAGAATGAAATAACAAAAAAATTATTTTTGTTATTTTTTCACAAATTCAAAGGTTATAACATTTGAAAATATAATAATTTTAAAATTTTTTTAAAATGTGAATAAAATATTCTGTAATAATAATCATTATAATTATATATAATATAAACTAATTATAAAAAATTTTATTGATAGATATGATATCGATTATCAAAAAATAAATTAATAAACTTTTATTAATATGATAGATATAAATTAAAATACAATTACAAAACCTAAAATGATTCAAAATCAATGTAAAATTTATTACTAAATAATAATTTTTTGTTTTAAAATTTTTACTTCTTTTGATAAGATTATATTTTTTTTATTAAAAGTAAATTATTAATATTATATTTGTCTGACTAATTATTTATATTGTAATTAATATTTATATAAAAAATAAAATATTTAAAATTATAATGAATACAAATTAAAATGAGATTTAAGATTTATTATTGATATATATATAATTTATTCTTTGATAATCTCTTTGTATAACCAAATATTTTTTATTTTTTAATATTTTCATGTAAGTGCAGGAAAGGAAATATTAAGAGGCTGGGGATGCAGTAGTAGCACAATAACGGAGATCTCGCTGACGGACAATGGGCAGAAATTGGAGCAGAGCCTGACCTGTCTCATGATCCGATCCGGTCTGGTTAAATGGCCCGAGTGAAATTTTAATATAAAATGTTTTGTAATTTTATTTTCGGGTGTATGTTTTTGGACTCGTGGAACTGTTCATCATTTCTATTTCTTCTCTCTATCTTATTTATCCCGACTATGCTATGTGCTGGATACTGTAAGACATTTGTGTTGCTTTAATTTGTAAGGAAAAAGTATTTTCTGGTGGATTTAGCTAGTTGTACTGAGCGACTAGCGAACCACGTTATTTTTGGTGTTTATTTCTCATTTTTTGATTCTATCATGGATGGTTGCTGAATTGGGATATATATATTGCTTGTTTTTTGTTGTTTCTGTGTTTATGTATCTCAATCTTAATACCATAGAAGCACAATTTCCCAATAATTATATATAGTATACCAGTTTAATGGATCGATTATTTAGGTGTTTTGTCATTTAGGAGTTTAGAAATTTATGTTTTTAGGCATTTAGTGGTATATATGTTTTATTTATATAATAAATATAATTTTTTTTTTGATTTTTTTTAGATTTTCAAAGGTTACAACCTTTAAAAATAATATAATTTTTAAAATCTTTTGAAATGTTAATACCATGTATTTATATTAATCTTATTAATTATATATCATATAAATTCAATATAAATAATTTTAATGATAGATATTAAAATAATGATCAAAATTTAAATTAATAAACTATTATTAATAATATAAATATTAATTAAAATATATTTACATAACACAAAATCATTCAAAATCAAATAAAAATATATTACTAAATAATAATATTTAATATTTAATATTTAATTTTTTACATCTTTTTATAAGCTTATATTTTTTAAGATTAAAAATAAATTATATAAATAATATCTATCTCACTCGAAATTTATTTTGTAATTAATTTTTCTAAAAAATTAAAATATAAATAATTAAAATGAATATTTAAAATTATAATAAATAAAAATAAAAATGAGATTTATTATTTATTAAGTAGTATACAGATGTTATAAGGTTTATGTATTCAGGAGTTTCGGGTTTTATGAGCTACGGATTTAAGTAAGTAAACATTTAGTGGTCTATAGGTTTTATTTAAGAAATAAATAACAAAAAATTTATTATTTGTATTCTTTCTCATTTTACAAGATTATTACCTTTGAAAAAAAAATAATTTTTAAATTTTTTTCAAAAATGAATACAATATATATTTATAATAATCATAATAAGTATATATCATATAAATTCAATATAAATAATTTTATTCATAGATATTCTAATAATTATCAAAAAATAAATTAAAAATCTATAATGAATAAGATTGATATTACTTCAAATATAATATCAAAACCTAAAATGATTCAAAAGCAAAGCAAAATATATTACTTAATAATAATTATTTGTTTTTAAATTTTTATTCTTTTTATAAGCTTATCTATATTTTATGAAAAATTATTTTTATAAATTATATTTTTAACTTATAATTTATTTTATAATTACTATATATATATATATGGTAACAATTAAAATTAATATTTTAAATTATAATGAAAACAAATAAAAATGAGATTTATTAATTATTATTTAGGGTATACTGGTTTAAAAGATTATCTATATAGGGGTATTGGGATTTTGTAGTTTAGTGATTTCAGTGTTTAGGAATTTAGTGATTTATAGGTTTTATTTAAACAATAAAATAACAAAAAAAATTATTTTTTTATTTTTTAACATGTTCAAAGGTTATAATCTTTGAAAATATAAAAATTTTAAAACTTTTTTCAAAATGAATACGATATTTAGTTATAATAATTATTAAATTTATATATCATATATATTCAATATAAACTTTTTTATTGATAAATATTCTAATAATGATCAAAAAATAAATTAATAATCTATTATTAATAAGTTAGATATCAATTAAAATATAAATACAAAACCTAAAAAGATTTATAAATAAAGCAAAATATATTACTATATAATATTTTTTTGTTTTTAATTTTTTTCTTCTTTTATTAAGTTTATCTATATTTTTTTGTTGAAAAATAATTTATATAAATTATATTTGTCTAACTTATAATTTATTTTGTAATTAATATTTATATATAAAATAAACAAATAAATAATTAAAATGAATATTTAAAATTATAATGTAAAAAATAAAAATGAGATTTATTATTTATTATTTAGGATATACATGTTTAAAAGATTTATCTATTTAGGGTTTTCGAGATTTACAACTTATTGATTTAAGTATTTAGGCATTTAATGGTTTATAGGTTTTATTCAACCAATGAAATAACAAAAAATTTATTTTTGTTATTTTTTTCAAATTTTCAAAGGTTATAACATTTGAAAATATAATAATTTTAAAATTTTTTAAAAATGTGAATAGATTATTTAGTAATAATAAATATTATAAATATATATAATATAAACTAAATCTAAACAATTTTATTGGTAGATATTATATCAATTATCAAAAAATAAATTAATAAACTATTAGTAATATGATAGACATAAATTAAAATATAATTAAAAAACAGAAAATGATTGAAAATAAAATTAAAATTTATTACTAAATAATACTTTTTTTTAGTTTTTGAATCATTTTATAAGCTTATATGTTTTTTTGATGAAAAATATATTATTTAAATTATATTTGTATCACTTATAATTTATTTTGTAATTAATATTTCTATAAATTATTTATATTATATTTAAGGTTTACGAGTTTAAAGGTTTATGTATTTAGGCGCTTCAGGGTTAGTAATTTAGATATTTATGTATTTAGGCATTTAATGGTTTATAAGTTTTATTTAAATAATGATATAACAAAAAATTTATTTTTGTTATTATTTCTCATTTTTGAAGGTTATAAACTTTGAAAATATAATAATTTTTAAATTTTTTTTATATGTGAATACTATATTTATTTATGATAATCTTAATAATTATATATCATGTAAATTCAATATAAACTAATATATTGAAATATATTATATTAATGATCAAAAAATAAATTAATAAACTATTATTAAAAAGATAGATATTATTTTAAATATATTTGCAAAACATAAATTTATTCAAAATCAAAGTAAAATATATTACAAAATAATACTTTCTTTGATGATTTACTTCTTTTTATAATTTTATATTTTTTGTAATTAAAAGTAAATTATTTAAATTATATTTTCTACCTCATAATTTATTTTTAATTTCTAATTCTATAAAAATAAACTAATAAATAATTAAAATAAATATTTAAAATTATAATGAATACAAATAAAATAAAGATTTATTATTTATCATTCATGATATACTATTTTAATGGTTTAAGTATTTGGGTATTTTGGGGTTTAGTGATTTAAGTGTTTAGGCCTTTAGCGATTTATAGTTTTTATTTAAAGAATTAAAAAATAAAAAATTTAATTTTTTGATTTTTTTTTAATTTTTAAAGGTTATAACCTTTGAAATTATAATAATTTTTAATTTTTTTTAAATGTGAATATAATATTCAGTTTTATTGAGTATTGGTTGTGGTGTTTTAGTTGGGCCGAATGAGTGGGCTGAATGTGTTACAGTCAGTTTTGTAGAGCTTGCTTGTTTGAAATATTTATATGTATTTATGCTTAACATATATATTAATTAATGGCAATGCAGATGACACGATCCAGCGGGAAATGAAAAATACAATAAATTGAAGATGATCACATCTCAAATGATCAAAGTACTGGTAAATCCAATCATCATTTTTTCACGATCCCTCCTATAGTTACGGTAGGTTTTTCAATTCTAATTGTAAAAGAAAGTCAAGGTACATCTGAACCTCAAGCTCATAAAAAGTATAAGTCTGCTGTTTGGGAAACTTATGAGATATTACTTGATTCAGAGAGAAATGAAACTGGTAGGGCAGGTTGTATATGGTGTAGGAAAGAATATTTTGCAAAAAGTGATCAAGGTACTTTCGGTTTATGGAAATACTTTAGAAAGACTTGTAGGAAATTTCTACACAAAAAAAATTAATAGAAGCTCACAAAGGTAAAGACAAGTCACAATCTTTGTTGAGTTTCACTAAAGGTACTAGTTCAGAGGATAACAAATTAACTTGTTGGTAATTTGTTCAACAACTAGTTAGAAAGGGTTTGGTGAAAATGATCATAAAAGATGAATTGTCTTTTTGTTTTTTTGAGAGGGATGTGTTTAAGGAGTTTTGTGAAGTTAGTGTGCCTCAATTTAAAATTCCATCTAGGCACTCTGTGTTGAGTGATTGTTTTTCTTTGTTTGTGAAGGAAAATAAGAAATTATTTGATAGCATATCATCTCACTTTGTAGAGTTTCATTGACTACCGACACTTGGACTAGCATTCAAAAATTGTGTTATATATGTTTGACTGTTCATTTCATTGATTCTCAATAAAATATGCATAAAAGATTTTGAACTTTTGCGTAATTAAAAGTCATTTTGGAGTTAATATTAGAAATGCTATTGAGTTTTGCATGAATGAATGGGGTTTGAGAAAGTTGATGTGCATTACTGTTGACAATGCATGAAATAATGATGTTGTAGTTGAACAATTGAAAAAAAAGGCTTGTTAAGAAAAGTGTTGCCTTTGAGAGGCGAGCATTTTCATATGAGATGTTGTGCTCATATCCTAAACTTAATTTTTAGAGATGGCGTTGCAGTAGTTTAGTGTGCTATTCACAAAATTAGAGGTGTGGTCAAATATGTGAGGAGCAGTCCTAAAAGATTATATATGTTTAAGTTATGTGTTGAATAAGCAAACTTGACATATGGATCTTCATTGCAATTAGTTTGTCTTACAAGTTGGAATTCTACTTATTTGATGCTACTAACTAATTTAAAATATCAAAAAGAATTTGATAATTTAGAGGACAAAGAGAACAAGTTTTTGAAAGAGTTTGGTTCAAACATTTCATCTGAAAGAGACTGAATAAACGCCAAAAATTTGGCCCGTTTCTTGAAAACTTTTTATGAGGTAACTTGTAAATTTTCTGGTTCATAATATTCTACCTCTAGTATTTATTTTTCTGATATTATTCGAATTTTGAAAAAATTGAGCTTTGTTAATATAGTAGAGATACAATGGTGTCTGAAATGGGTATGAAAATGAGGCATAAATTCAACAAATATTGGGGTTCTCTTCAGTCCACAAATATTATGCTTTTTGTAGCAGTAGTGTTGGATCCTAGATATAAGTTCAAATATTTCAAGGATAAGTACACTTAGCATTATGGAGAGGAATTCACAAAAAATTTGCTGAAAAATATTATAAATACTTTAAATGAGATGATGGATGATTATAATGATTTAAATGAAGATGAATAAAAAGAGGATTTCTCTTCTAATGTGTTGAATAAAAATGATGATTTCTTTGATGGTAGTGATACTTATGTTGATGATTTTTTTTGTTGAATTTGAGAAAGAACAAGAAGTTGCAGCTTTGGAAGAGTTTGATAGGTTCTTGGAGGACAAACTTGAAAAAAATAAAATTAATTTTGATCTTGTTAACTGGTGGAAGGTAAATTAGATTGGGTATCCTTCTTTGGAAAATGTAGCTAGGGATGTATTTGCTATCCAAGTATCTACTATGGCCTACGAATCTACATTTAGCACTGGTGGGAGAACTTTAGATAAATTTAGGAGTTCTTTAATACCTATTACAACTGATGTTTTCATATGTCTACAAGATTAGTTGTGAAGCTAAATCAAACCTATTGAAATTAAAGAATTAGTTCAACACCTTGATGATAAAGAATCAGGTTGGTATTAAAATCTTGTAAATTTTAATTTCACTTTTACTTATTTTATTCATTTAATTTAATAAAAATATGGTTCGATTATATTTTTTAGAGGGGTCACAAGATCCAAATATTCATCCAACTATAGTTGGCCAACTAAATTTGGAATGGGTGTATTAAATTTTATAAGGTAATATTTTGTTTTTTTATTACTCTTTCATCTTAGAAATTTATGTCTACATGATTAACACGTTTTCATCTTTGGTTGTCCTTCTATAGTGGAGGAACAAAAGGGAGGAGTTGTAGAAGAAATAATTAATTGGGTTCGGATTTTCGTTGCTGTTCTGGGACGAACCTTTGAATTGATTATTATCATGGTTGTTATTAGTTGTATTTTTTTTGTTATATTAAGCTGCCTAATTTTAGCAATTACTTAAGTAGTAATTGCTTCTACCAAGGTTTGAGGTCATCTCTAGCTATTCCTTAATATGTTAAGTAATTGTTTAAAAAATGTAGTATTGCTATTATGGTTAACATTCACTCGGCTGAACAAAGCCAACTTGTGACAAAACAAAGAACCAAATTAAGCACACAACTCGGTCCCGTTCTATTTTACATTTCTATCCTTTTCTGCACATCAAAGGTTTTGACAAGGTAATGGAACTCGTTTGCGCTATTCAGCCTATTTACAAAACAAAATTGGCCCAATTTGAGTTTGAAAGATACAAAAAAGGAATTATAAATGTATAACAAATGGTTTCGACATGAACTAACTTGGAAGGTTTGAATAAAATAAATTGAAAAAAAATGTCCAAACTCCGTTCCATTTCATAACCATTTTCTCCCACCCAAAATCCATGATCTACATCCCGTCCAGTCCCGATATTTTCAACCTATGGGATGGGTCTGGATCTTCAAAAAAAATCTTTAAATTGTGGGAAGGGACTGAAAATTTGTAATCCCGACCGTGTCACGTCCCATCCCATGAGTACTCCTAGCATTTAGTGGTTTATAGGTTTTATTTAAAAAATAAAATAACAAAAAATTTATTTTTATTATTTTTAAATATTTTGAAAGGTTATAAACTCTGAAAATATAATAATTTTTTAATTTTGTTCAAATGTGAATATAATATTTAGTTATACTAATCATTATATTTATATATTATATTAATTCAATATAAACAATTTTATTGATAAATATTCTAATAATAATCAAAAAATAAATTAATAATCCATTAATAATAATAAATATATTAATTAAAATATAATTAAAAAACTTAAAATGATTCAGAAGCAAAGAAAAATATATTACTATATAATAATTTTTTGTTTTTGATTTTTTCTTCTTTTAATAAGTTTATCTATAGTTTTTTGATGAAAAATAATTTATATAAATTATATTTGTCTAACTCATAATTTATTTTGTAATTTATATTTATATATAAATAAACAAATAAATAATTAAAATGAATATTAAAAATTATAATGAAAAAAAAATAAGATTTATTATTTATTATTTATTATTTAGGGATACCGGTTTAATTTAAATTAGATCCGTGTCACTAAAATTTATGTTGTAATTAATATTTCTATAAAAATAAATTGATAAATAATTAAAATAAAAATTTAAAATTATATTGAATAAAAATAACAATGAGATTTAAGATTTATTATTAATGTATACCAGTTTAATAGTTTAGGTATTTAGAGGTTTTGTCGTTAGTAGTTTAGCGATTTATGGTTTTAGGCTTTTAGTGATTAGTAAAATTTATATAAAAAAATAAAATAACAAATAAAATTTCTATAATTTGTTATCATTTTCATAGGTTATAACCTTTGAAAATATAATAATATTTAAAATTTTTTGAAATGTGAATATAATATTTAGTTATAATAATTTTAATAATTATATATCATATAATTTCAATATAAACAATTTTATCGATAGATATTATAATAATGATCAAAAATTAAATTAATAAACTATTAATAAAAAGATTGATATTAATTAAAAAATATTTACAAAACCCAAATTGATTCAAAATTAAAGTACAAAATATTACTGAATAATAATTTTTAATTTTTAAAATTTTACTTCTTTTATAAGCGTATATATTTTTTATGATTAAAAATAAATTATTTAAATTATATTTGTCGCATCATAATTAATTTTGTAATAAATATTTTTATAAAATAAACTTATAAATAATTAAAATGAATATTTAAAATAATAATAAATTGAAATAAAAATTAGATTTCTTAATTATTAAGTAGTATATAGTAGTTTAATGGTTTATGTATTTAGGCATTACGGGCCTTAAGAGTTTATTGATTTTATTGTAAATGCATTTAGTGGTTTATAAGTTTTATTTAAAAATTAAAATTACAAAATATTTATTTTTATTATTTTTTGATATTTTTAAAAGATATAACATTTCAAAATATAATAATTTTAAAATTTTTTTAAAATGTGAATTCAAAATTTAGTTATAATAATCATTATATTTATATATCATATAAATTCAATATTAACAATATTATTGATAAATATTCTAAATATGATCAAAAATAAAATTAATAATCTATTATTAATAAGATAGATATGAATTAAAATATAATAAAAAAACCTAAAATGATTCAGAAGAAATCAAAATATATTACTATATAATAATTTGTTATTTTGAATTTTTTTTTCTTTTAAAAAGTTTATCCATATTTTTTTGATGAAAATTAATTTATATAAATTATATTTGTCTAACTCATAATTTATTTTTTAATTAATATTTATATAAAAATAAATAAATAAATAATTAAAATAAAAATTTAAAATTATAATGAAAAAAATAATATTGAGATTTATTCTTTATTATTTTGGGTATATGAGTCTAATTTAAATTAGATCTGTCTCACTAATAATTTATTTTTTAATTAATATTTCTATAAAAATAAACTGATAAATAATAAAAATAAAAATTTAAAATTATACTGATAAAAATTAAAATGAGATTTATGAATTATTATTAATGTATACCAGTTTAATATTTTAAGTAATTAATGGTTTTTTCATTTATGACTTTAGTGATTTATGTTTTTACTCATTTAGTGGTTTATAGGTTTTGTTTAAACAATGAAATAACAAAAAAATTATTTTTGATATTTTTTCACATTTTCAAAGGTTATAACCTTTAACAATATAATAATTTTGAAATTTTTTAAATATGTGAATACAATATTTAGTAATAATAATCATTATAATTATATATAAAATAAACTAAATATAAACAAATTTATTGATAGATATGATATCATTTATCAAAAAATAAATTAATATGTTATTATTATTATGTTGGATATAAATTAAACTATAATTGTAAAACCTAAAATTATTCAAAATCCAAGTAAATTTTATTACTAGATAATAATTTTTGTTTTTTAGTTTTTGCTTCTTTTTATAAGCTTATATTTTTTTTGATGAAAAATAAATTATTTTAATTATATTTATATCACTCATAATTTATTTTGTAATTAATATTTTAATTACAATATTTAGTAATAAGAATCATTATAATTATATATAATATAAACTAAATATAAACAATTTTATTGATATATATGATATCAATTATCAAAAAATAAATTATTATGCTATTATTAATATGATAGATATAAATTAAAATATAATTGCAAAACCTAAAATTATTCAAAATCAAAGTAAAATTTGTTACCAAATAATAATTTTTGTTTTTTAGTTTTTGCTTCTTTTTATAATCTTATATTTTTTTTTTGATGAAAAATAAATTATTTAAATTATATTTATGGTTTACGTGTTTAAAGTTTTAAGTGTTTAGGGGCTTTTATGTTAAAGAGTTTATAGATTTAAGTATTATTTTATTGAAATATTAATTACAAAATAAATTATTAGTGAGACAAATATAATTTAAATTAAACTGGTATACCTTAAATAATAAAGAATAAAATCTCATTTTTTTCATTATAATTTTAAATATTCAATTTTATTATTTATTTGTTTATTTTTATATAAATATTAATTAAAAAATAAATTATGAGTTAGACAAATATAATTTATGTAAATTATTTTTCATCAAAAAAAATATAGATAAACTTATTAAAAGAAAAAAAAAATTAAAAACAAAAAATTATTATATAGTAATATAATTTGCTTTGCTTCTGAATCATTATTGGTTTTGTAATTCTATTTTAATTGATATCTATCTTATTAATAAAAGATTATTAATTTATTTTTTTGATCATTATTAGAATATTTATCATTAATATTGTTTATATTGAATTTATATGATATATAAATATAATGATTATTATAACTAAATATTGAATTCACATTTGAAAAAAATTTAAAAATTATTGTATTCTCAAAGGTTATAACCTTTGAGAATATAAAAAAATAATAAAAATAAATATTTTGTTATGTTAATTATTAAATAAAACCTATAAACCACTAAATGCATACACAGTTAAATCAGTAAACTCCGAAAGTCCTTAACGCCTAAATACATAAACCATTAAACCACTATATACTACTTAATAATTTAAGAAATCTATTTTTTATTTCAATTTATTATAATTTTAAATATTCATTTTAATTATTTATTAGTTTATTTTTATATAAATTTTTATTACAAAATAAATTATGAGTGCAACAAATATATTTTAAATAATTTATTTTTAATAAAATAAATATATACGCTTATAAAAGAAGTAGAAATTTAAAAATTTAAAATTATTATCGAGTAATATATTTTACTTTAATTTTGAATCAATCTGGGTTATATAAATATTTTTTAATTAATATCTATCTTATTATTATTATTATTTTATTAATTAAATTTTTGATCATTATTATAATATCTATCAATAAAATTATTTATTTTGAATTTATATGATATATAATTATTAAAATTATTATAACTAAATATTGTAATCTCATTTCAAAAAATTTTAAATATTATTATTTTTTCAAAGGTTATAATCTATGAAAATGACAAAAAATTACAAAATTTTTTTCATTATTGTATTGTTTAAATAAAACCTATAAAGCACTAAATGCCTAAAAACATGAATCGCTTAACACATATACGACAAAATTTCTAAATACTTAAACAATTAAATTGGTATAAATTAATAATAAATCATAAATCTAATTTTAATTTTTATTTAGTATAATTTTAAAATTTTATTTTAATTATTTATCAGTTTATTTTTATAAAAATATTAATTACAAAATAAATTATTAGTGAGACATATAATTTTAATTAAACCGGTATACCCTAAATAATAATTAATAATTAATAAATCTCATTTTTTTTCATTATAATTTTAAATATTCATTTTAATTATTTATTTGTTTATTTTTATAAAAATATTAATTAAAAAATAAATTATGAGTTAGACAGATATAATTTATGTAAATTATTTTTAATCAAAAAAATATAGATAAACTTTTTAAAATAAAAAAAATTACAAAACAAAAAATTATTATATAGTAATATATTTTGGTTTGCTTATGAATCATTTTATGTTTTGTAATTATATTTTAATTGATATCTATCTTATTAATAATAGATTATTAATTTATTTTTTGATCATATTTAGAATATTTATCAATAATATGGTTTATATTGAATTTATATGATATATAAATATAATGATTACTATACTAAATATTAAATTCTCTTTTGAAAAAAATTTAAAAATTATTATATTTTCAAAGGTTATAACCATTGAAAAAATAAAAAATAATAAAAATAAATTTGTTGTTATTTTATTTTTTAAATAAAACCTATAAACCACTAAATACATACACATTTAAATCATTATACTCATAAACTCCGTAATACCTAAGTACATAAACCATTAAACCACTATTTAATTCATAATAATTAATAAATATAATTTTTATTTCTATTTATTATAATTTTAAATATTCATTTAATTATTTATTAGTTTATTTTTATATAGATATTATTACAAAATAAATTATGAGTAAGACAAATATAATTTAAATAATATATTTTTAATCAAAAAATATATTTACGCTTATAAAAGAAGTGAAATTTAAAAATTAAAAATTATCTATCAATAAAATTATTTATATTGAGTTTACATTATATATAATTATTAAGATTTTTATAACTAAATATTATATTCGCATTAAAAAAAATTAAAAATTAGTATATTTTCCAAGGTTATAAACTTAAAAAATTAAAAAAAATCAAAAAATTAAATTTTTTGTTTTTTCATTCATTAAATAAAAACTATAAATCACTAAAGGTCTAAACAATTAAATCACTAAACTCCTAAACCACAAAACACCTAAATACATAAACAATTAAACCTGTATATCCTGGATAATAAATAATAAATCTCACATTTATTTGTATTCATTATAATTTTAAATATTCATTTTAATTATTTTTAGTTTATTTTTATAGAATTATAAATTACGAAATATATTATGAGGAAGCCAAACATAATTTAAATAATTTACTTTTAATAAAAAAGAATATAAACTTATAAAAAGAAGCAAAACATCAAAAAAACTATTATTTAGTAATATATTTTAATTTGATTTTGAATAAATTTTGTTTTTGAAATATATTTTAAATAAAATCTTTCTTATTAATAATAGTTTATTAATTTATTTTTTGATCATTAATATAATATCTATCAATATAATTGTTTATATTGAATTTTCATGATATATAATTATTAAGATTACCATAACTAAATATAGAATTCACATATAAAAAAAATTTAAAATTTGTTACATTTTCAAAGGTCATAACCTTCAAAAATGATAAAGAATAACAAAAATAAATTTTTTGTTATATCATTGTTTAAATAAACTTATAAACCATTAAATGCCTAAACACATAAATCTCTAAACTCCTAAACACGAAGCACCTAAATACATAAGCATTTAAACTCGTAAACCATAAAAATAATTTAAATAATATATTGAAATATTAATTACAAAATAAATTATGAGTGATACAAATATAATTTAAATAATTTATTTTTTATCAAAAAAAATGTATAATCTTATAAAATGCGGCAAAAACTAAAAAACAAAAATTAATATTTAATATTAAATTTAATTTGATTTTTAATCATTTTAGTTTTTTTAATTAAATTTTAATTTATATCTATCTTATTAATAATAGTTTATTAATTTATTTTTTGATAATTGATATAATATCTATCAATAAAATTGTTTATATTTAGTTTATATTATATATTGTAATTATAATTATTATTACTAATTATTGTATTCACATTTTTAAAAAATTTTAAATTATTATATTTTCAAAAGTTATAATCTTTGAAAATTTGAAAAAATATCAAAAATAATTTATTTGTCATTTCATTGTTTAAATAAAACCTATAAACCACTAAATGCCTAAATACTTGAATGAATAACTTCTAAATCTCGAAAACCCTAAATAGATAATTTTTTTAATCATATATATCCTAAATAATAAACAATAAATCTCATTTTTATTTTTTTCATTATAATTTTATATATTCATTTAAATTATTTAATTGTTTATTTTTATATAAATATTAATTACAAAATAAATTATGAGTTAGACAATCATAATTTATATAAATTATTTTTTATCAAAAAAAATATAGATAAACTTATTAAAAGAAAAAAACATTAAAAACAAAAAATTATTATATAATAATATAATTTGCTATACTTCTGTATCATTATTTGTTTTGTAATTATATTTTAATTTATATCTATCTTATTAATAATAGATTATTAATTTATTTTTTGATCATTATTTGAATATTTATCAATAAAATAACTTAAATTGAATTTATATGATATATAAATATAATGATTATTATAACTAAATATAGAATTCACTTTTGAAAAAAATTTAAAAATTATAATATTTTCAAAGGTTATAACCATTTGAAATATTAAAAAATAATAAAATTAAATTGTATGTTATTTTATTTTTTAAATAAAACCTATAAACCACTAAATGCATACACAGTTATATTAGTGAACTTTTAAACCCCGTAATGCCTAAATACATAAACCATTAAACCACTATATACTACTTAATAATTAAAAAATGATATTTTTATTTCAATTTATTATTATTTTATATATTCATTTTAATTATTTATTAGTTTATTTTTATATAAATTTTTATTACAAAATAAATTATGAGTGCGACACTTATAATTTAAATTATTTATTTTTAATCAAAAAAAATATATATGCTTTTAAAAGAAGTATAAAAGAAGTATTTTTAAAAATTAAAAATTATTATCAACTATTATATTTTACTTTAATTTTGAATCAATTTGAGTTTTGTAAATATTTTGTAATTAATATCTACCTTATTATAAATAGTTTATTTAATTAATTTTTGATCATTAATATAATATCTATCAATAAAATTGATTAAATTTATTTTATATGATATAGAATTATTAAAATTATTATAACTAAATATTGTATTCAAATTCAAAAAATTTTAAATATTATTAAATTTTCAAAGGTTATAACATTTGAAAATGACAAAAAATTACAATTTTTTTTTGTTATTTTATTATTTAAATTAAACCTATAAATCACTAAATGCCTAAAAACACAAATCACTAAACTCCTGAATTATAAAACCTCAAAATACTTAAACCATTAAACTGGTATACATTAAAAATAAATCATAAATCTCATTTTAATTTTTATTCAGTATAATTTTAAATGTTTATTTTAATTATCTATCAGTTTATTTTTATAGAAATATTAATTACAAAATAAATTATTAGTGAGGCAGATATAACTTAATATAAACAGGTATACCCTAAATAATAAATAATAAATCTCATTTTTTTTCATTATTATTTTTAATATTCATTTTAATTATTAATATTTTATTTTTATATAAATATTAATTAAAAAAATAAATTATGAGTTAGAAAAATATAATTTATGAAAATTATTTTTAATCAAAAAAATATAGATAAACTTTTTAAAATAAAAAAAAATTTCAAAACAAAAAATTATTATATAGTAATATATTTTGCTTTGCTTATGAATCATTTTATGTTTTGTAATTATATTTTAATTGATATCTATCTTATTAATAATAGATTATTAATTTTTTTTTGATTATTATTAGAATATTTATGGCTAAAATTGTTTATGTTGAAAAATAATATATAAATATATTGATTATTATAACTACATATTGAATTCACTTTTCAAAAAATTTAAGATTATTATATTTTCAATGGTTATTACCTTTGAAAATATCAAAAAATAATAAAAATAAATGTTTTGTTATTTTATTTTTTAAATAAAACATACAAACCACTAAATGCATATGCAATTAAATCAGTAAACACCTAAACCCCGTAATACCTAAATATATAAACCATTAAACTGCTATATAATACATAATAATTAATAAATCTAATTTTAATTTCTATTTATAATAGTTTATATATTCATTTTAATTATTTATTAGTTTATTTTTATTGAAATATTTATTATAAAATAAATTATGAGTGCGATAAATATAATTTAAATAATTTATTTTTAATCAAAAAATATATATACGCTTATAAAAGAAGTAAAAATTTAAAAATTTAAAATTATTATCTAGTAATATATTTTACTTTAATTATTAATCAATTTGGTTTTGTAAATATTTTTTAATTAATATCTATCTTATTATTAATACTTTATTAATTTAATTTTTATCATTATTATAATATCTTTCAATAAAATTATTTATATTGATTTTATATCATATATAATTATTAATATTATTATAACCAAATATTATATTCACATCTCAAAAAATTTTAAATATTATTATATTTTCAAAGGCTATAACCTATGAAAATGAGAAAAAATTACAAATTTTTTTTATTTTATTGATTAAATAAAACCAACAAACAACTAAATGCCTAAAAACCTAAATCGCTAAACTACTAAAAGACAAAATCTCTAAATACTTAAACCATTAAACTAGTATACATTAATAATAAATCAAAAATATCATTTAGTTTTTATTCAGTATAATTTTAAATTTTTATTTTAATTAATTTTCAGTTTATTTATATAGAAATATTAATTACAAAATTAATTATTAGTTAGAGAGATCTAATTTAAATTAGACCGGTATACCCTAGATAATAAATAATAAATCTCATTATTTTAAATTATAATTTTAAATATTCATTTTAATTATTTATTTATTTATTTTTAAATAAATATAATTTACAAAATAATTTATGAGTTACACAAATATAATTTGTGTAAATTATTTTTCATCAAAAAATTATAGATAAACTTTTTAAAATAATAAAAAATTTCAAAACAAAAAATTATTATATAGTAATATATTTTGCTTTGCTTCTGAATCATTTTAGGTTTTGTAATTATATTTTAATTGATATCTATCTAATTAATAATAGATTATTAATTTATTTTTTCAACATTATTTGAATAATTATCAATAAAAATGTTTATTTTGAATTTATATGATATATAAATATAATGATTATTATTATTAAATATTGTATTCACTTTTGAAAAGAATTTTAAAATTATTATAATTTTAAAGGATATAACCATTGAAAATGTGAAAAAATAAAAAAAAATATTTTTTCTTTGTTATTCTATTGTTTAAATAATACATATACACCCTAAATGCCAAAGCATTTTAATCACTAAACTACAAAATCCCGATACCTCTATATAGATAATCCTTTAAATCGGTATACCCTAAATAATAATTAATAAATTTCATTTTTATTTGTTTTCATTATAATTTAAAGAATTCATTTTGATTGTTTAGTTTTTTATTTTTATATATGTATTAATTATAAAATAAATAATGAGTTAAAATTATAATTTATAAAAATTATTTTTAATCAAAAAATTGATAAGCTTATAAAAAGAATAAAAAATTAAAAACAAATAATTATTATTTAGTATTAGATTTTTCTTTTATTTTGAATCATTTTATGTTTTGATATTATATTTTAAGTAATATCAATCTTATTCTTAATAAATTTTTAATTTATTTTTTGATAATTATTAGAATATCTATTAATAAAATTGTTTTCATTGAATTTATATGATATATAATTATTATGATTATTATAAATAAATATTTTATTCACTTTTGAAAAAAATTTAAAAATTATTATATTTTCAAAGGTTATAATATTAAAAAATTATAAAAAATAATAAAAATAAATTTTTTGTTATTTCATTTTTTAAATAAAACATATAGATCATTATATGCTTAATTACTTAAATCAGTAAGCTCATAAATCCCGAAACCCTTAAATCCATAAACCATTTAACAGCTATATACTACTTAATAAATAATAAATCTCATTTTTATTTTTATTAATTATAATTTTAAATATTCATTTTAATTATTTATAGTTTAATTTTTTCGAAAAATTAATTACAAAATAAATTTTGAGTGAGACAAATATTATTTAAATAAATTATTTTAATAAAAAAAATATAATCTTATAATAAGAATTAAAATTTTAAAAATTAAATATTATTATTTAGTAATATATTTTTATTTGATTTTGAATCATATTGTGTTATGTAAATATATTTTAATTAATATTTATATTATTAATAATAGTTTATTAATTTAATTTTTGATCTTTATTATAATATTTTTCATTAAAATTATTTATATTGAATTTATATGATATATAATTAGTAAGATTAATATAATTATACATTGTATTCACATTTCATAAAATTTTAAAAATTATTATATTTTTATTATCTAAATAAAACCTATAAACCACTAAATACCTAAAAATATAAATTGATAAACTCCTAAACAATAAAACTCCTAAATAATAAAACAATTAAACCGGTATACCACATATAATAAATCATAAATCTCATTTTGAATTGTATTCATTATAATTTTAAATATTCATTTTAATTATTTATTAGTTTATTTTTTATAGAAATATTAATTACAAAATAAATAATGATATAACAATGATATAACAAAAAATTTATTTTTGAAATTTTTTCTCATTTTTGAAGGTTATAACCTTTCAAAATATAATATTTTTTAAATTTTTTTTATATGTGAATACTATATTTAGTTATGATAATCTTAATAAATATTTACCTTGTTAATTCAATATAAACAATTATATTGATAGATATTATATTAATGATCATAAAATAAATTAATACATAATTAGTAAAAAGATAGATATTTTTTAAAATATATTTGCAAAACGTAAATTTATTCAAAATCAAAGTAAAATAGAATAGTAAATAATAATTTTTTTGATGTTTTGCTTCTTTTTATAAGTTTATATTTTTTGTTATTAAAAGTAAATTATTTAAATTATATTTGTCTTCCACGTAATTTATTTTTAATTTATAATTCTATAAAATTAATATAATAAATAATTAAAATGAATATTTAAAATTATAATGAATACAAATAAAATTGATATATATTATTTATTATTTAGGATATACTAGTTTAATGGTTTAACTATTTAGGTGTTTTGAGGTTTAGTGATTTAAGTGTTTAGGACTTTAGTGATTTATAGTTTTTATTTAAAGAGTAAAAAATAAAAAATTAAATTTTTTGATTCTTTTAATTTATGAAGGTTATAACCTTTGAAAATATAATAATGTTTAATTTTTTTAAATGTTAATATAATATTTAGTTATAATATTCTTAAAAATTATATATAATTTAAACTCAATATAAATAATTTTATTAATAGATATTATAATAATGATCAATAAAAAATTAATAAACTATTATTAATAAGAATGATATAAATTAAAATATAATTTCAAAAACTAAAATGATTCAAAATCAAAATAAAATATATTACAAAATAAAAAAATTTTATTTTTAAAATTTTGATTCTTTTTATAAGTATATATTTTTTTTTGATAAAAATTAAATTATTTAAAATAGATCTGTCTCACTAATATTTTATTTTGTAATTAATATTTCTATAAAAAAAACTGATAAATAATTAAAATAAAAATTTAAAATTATACTTAATAAAAATTAAAATGAGATTTAAAATTTATTATTAATATATACCAAATTAATAGTTTAATTATTTATAAGATTTTCATTTAGGAATTTAGTGATTTATGTTTTTAGGCATTTAGTGGTTTATAGGTTTTATTTAAACAATAAAATAACTAAAAAAATTTGTAATTTTTTGTTATTTTCATAGGTTATAATATTATAATAATATTTAGTTATAATAATATTTAAAATATAATAATATTTTAAATATTTATAATATTTATAATATCATATAATAATATATGATATATAATAATATTTATTAATTTCCTAGGTTATAACCGATGAAAATATAATAATAATTAAAATTTTTTGAAATGTGAATACAATATTTAGTTATAATAATTTTAATAATTATATATCATATAAATTCAATATAAATAATTTTATTGATAGATATTATAAAAATGATCAAAAATTAAATTAATAAACTATTAATAATAAGATTAAGTATAAATAAAAAATATTTACAAAACCCAAATTGAATCAAAATTAAAGTAAAAAATATTACTGGATAATAATTTTTAATTTTTAAATTTTTACTACTTTTATAAGCATATATTTTTTTTTATTAATAATAAATTATTTAAATTATCTTTGTCGCACTCATAATTTATATTGTAATAAATATTTCTATAAAATTAAAATTATAGATAATTAAAATAAATATTTAAAATAATAATAAATTGAAATAAAAATTAGATTTCTTAATTATTAATTAGCATATAGCGGTTTAATGGTTTATGTATTTAGGAATTATGGGCCTTAGGAGTTTACTAATTTTACTATGCATGCATTTATTAGTTTATATGTTTTATTTAAAAATTAAAATAACAAAATATTTATTTTTATTATTTTTTGATATTTTCAAAGGTTATAACCTTTGAAAATATAATAATTTTTAAATTTTTTTTAAAAGTGAATTCAATATTTAGTTATAATAATCATTATATTTATATATCATATAAATTCAATATAAACACTTTTATTGATAAATATTCTAATAATGATCAAAAAATAAATTAATAATCTATTATTAATAAGATAGTTATCAATTAAAATATAATAAAAAATCCTAAAATGATTCAGAAGAAATCAAAATATATTACTATATAATAATTTGTTGTTTTGAATTTTTTTTTAAAAAAAGTTTATCCATATTTTTTTGTTTAAAATTAATTTATATAAATAATATTTGTCTAACTCATAATTTATTTTTTAATTAATATTTATATAAAAATAAACAAATAAATAATTAAAATGAATATTTAAAATTATAATGAAAAAAAATATATTGAGATTTATTCGTTATTATTTTGGGTATTCCAGTCTAATTTAAATTAGATCTGTCTCACTAATTATTTATTTTTTTAATTAATATCTCTATAAAAATAAACTGATAAATAATTAAAATAAAAATTTAAAATTATACTGAATAAAAATTAAAATGAGATTTATGAATTATTATAATGTATACAAATTTAATATTTTAAGTATTAATAGGTTTTTTTGTTTATGACTCTGGCAATTTATATTTTTAGGCATTTAGTGGTTTATAGGTTTTATTTAAACAATGAAATAATAAAAAAAAATTTATATTTTTTCACATTTTCAAAGGTTATAACCTTTGAAAATATAATAATTTTATATTTTTTTAAAAATGTGAATACAATATTTAGTAATAATAATCATTATAATTTTATATAATAAAAACTAAATATAAACAATTTTATTGATAGATAGCATATCAATTATCAAAAAATAAATTAATATGCTATTATTAATATGATAGATATAAATTAAAATTTAATTGCAAAACCTAAAATTATTCAAAATCAAAGTAAAATTTATTATCAATTAATAATTTTTGTTTTTTAGTTTTTGCTTCATTTTATAAGCTTATATTTTTATTTTTGATTAAAAATAAATTATTTTATTTATATTTAAGGTTTACGAGTTTAAAGTTTTAAGTATTTAGGGGCTTTTGTGTTTAGGAGTTTATAGAATTAAGTGTTTAGGCATTTAGTGGTCCATAAGTTTTATTTAAACAATGATATAACAAAAAATTTATTTTTATTTTTTTTTATAATTTTTGAAGGTTATAACCTATGAAAATATAAAAATTTCTAAATTTTTTTCAAATGTAAATATAATATTTAGTTATAATAATCTTAATAATATTAGTCATTTAAATTAAATATATTAAATCACATTGCTAGATATTATAATAATGATCAATAATTAAATTAATAAACTATTATTAATAAGATAGATATTATTTAAAATATAATTGCAAAATCTAAATTTATTCAAAATCAAAGTATATATTACTAAATAATAATTTTTTTAATATTTTGCTTTTTTTATAAGTTTATATTTTTGTTATTAAAAATAAATTATATAAATTATATTTATCTTCCTCATAAATTATTTTGTAATTTATTATTCTATAAAAATAAACTAATAAATAATTAAAATAAATATTTAAATTTATAATGAATACAAATAAAATTGAGATTTATATTTATTATTCAGGATATACAGGTTTAATGATTTAAGTATTTAGGTAATTTTGGGTTTAGTCAATTAAGTGTTTATGCCTTATGTGATTTTATCTAATTTCTGAAGGTTATAACCTTTGAAAATATAATTGCAAAATCTAAAATTATTCAAAATTAAATTATAATAAATTACTAAATAATAATATTTTGTTTTAGAAATTTTGCCTCTTTTTATGATATTATATTTTTTTGATGAAAAATAAATTATTTATATTATATCGGCCACACTAATAATTTATTTTGTAATTAATATTTCTATAAAAATAAACTGATAAATAATTAAAATGAATATTTAAAATTATAATAAATACTAATAAAAATGAGATTTATTATTTATTATTTAGAGTATACTAATTTAAAGTCTTATGTATTTATGGGCTTCAGGGTTTAGGAGTTTAGTCATTAAGAATTTAAGTATTTTGTGGTTTATAGATTTTATTTTAAAAATCTAAAAACAAAAAATTCATTTTTTTTTTTATTGTCAAAGGTTATAACCTTTAACGACTTAATAATTTTTAAATTTTTTTAAAATGTGCAAATATTATTTTGTTATAATAATCTAAATAATTATATATTATGTAAATTCAATATAAATAATTTTTTTATAGATATTATGAAGACGATAATAAAATAAATTAATAAACTATTATTAATTTATTTTATAATAAATATTTCTATTAAATAAACTAATAAATAATTAAAATGAATATTTAAAACTATAATAAATAGAAATTGAAATTAGATTTATTAATTATTATGTATTATATAGCAGTTTAATGGTTTATGTATTTAGGTATTACGGGGTTTAGGAGTTTACTGATTTAATTGTGTATGCATTTAGTGGGTTATAGGTTTTATTTAAAAAATAAAATAACAAAACATTTAGTTTTATTATATTTTGATATTTTGAAAGGTTATAACATTTGAAATTTTAATAATTTTTAAATTTTTTTCCAAAGCGAATTCAATATTTAGTTATAATAATTATTATATTTATATATCATATAAATTCAACATAATGAATTTTAGTGATAAATATTCTGATAATGATCAAAAAATAAATTAATAAACTATTATTAAAAAGAATAGATATCAATTAAAATATAATTACAAAACATAAAATGATTCATATGCAAAGCAAAATATATTACTATATAATAATTTTTTGTTTTGAAATTTTTTTTATTTTAAAAAGTTTATCTATATTTTTTGATTAAAAATAATTTACATAAATTATATTTGTCTAACTCATAATTTATTTTTTAATTAATATAATAATATAAAAATAAAAAATTAATAATTAAAATGAATATTAAAAATTATAATGAAAAAAAATGAGATTTACTTATTTAATATTTAGGGTATACCTCTTTAATTTAAGTTATATCTGTCTCACTAATAATTTATTTTGTAATTAATATTTCTATAAAAATAAACTGATAAATAATTAAAAAAAAAATTTTAAATTATACTGGATAAAAATTAAAATGACATTTATGATTTATTATTAATGTATACCGGTTTAATGGTTTAAGTATTTTGATGTTTTGTCGTTTAGGAGTTTAGCAATTTATATTTTTAGGCATTTAGTGATTTATAGGTTTTATTTAAACATTAAAATAAGAAAAAAAAATTGTAATTTTAGTCATTTTCAAATGTTATAACCTTTGAAAATTTATTAATTTAAAATTTTTGTGAAATTTCAATAGAATATTTAGTTATAATAATTTAATAATTCTATATAATA
>JAREIK010001549.1:0-111788 GCA_029783825.1 Sapria himalayana
CTCCATATTGCTTAGTTTGATCCACAATTGATAACCCATAAGATATCAAACTTAACTAGATTTTTAATTTCTTAATTTATTTCTTACTTGCTATTAATTTTTAGGTTACAAGACGAAGTTAGAGCCATCTGGTTCAATTTCTAGAGTTCTAAAATAATTTTTGAAATCCTTTTAACCTAATGGATATATTGGAAGTCATTGATGCATAGAGACTAGTTGATGATTTGGAGAGAATTTAAGGTACATTACTACCTAACATTTTTATATCTTTTATTTATTCTTTATTCACTGATAAAAATGTTTAAATTATAATTACAGAAATCCATAGGTGGAAACAACCAAAGGATGTTGGTCAAAAGTGGTGTTCTACAAACATGCTACCAGTCAGAATAAAGAGACCGTGTACGAGGTCAAAGATAAATGGTTGAAGAAGAAGAGCAAGATTTGAGTTTCCTGGATCATGTTTTCAAAGAGTGGCGGAGAAATGGGAAGATCCGATTATAGGAGAGGTGTGATAAATAGGCGACAATCATCGCTCAGAGTGGGCTGGAGAGGTAGTGGCATATGTACACCACTTTTGGATCTCTCTATGCATGAGCACGAATGATCATTGGCATTATTCTAATTTATACTTATTATGTTTGCTACTTTGTGCCTTATGTTCAATATACCTACTTTTCTTCATCATAAGAATTTATTTTGAATAGAATTTATGTATGTGCTTGTGTGTAATTAAAGACATCCAAGGAGGAAAGAAACCTAGTGCTCTTGCTTAGTTCAGATACATGCACACGAAGGCTCATAATGATTAGACTTTTGTTGATTAGAGATCTCGTGCAGCAAATATAAGTTTCATTAAAATAAAATTACTTCTCTCTTTTTTTTGAATATAAATTTAAATACTATCATACATGTTTATTAGGCGATATATGAGGAAATGTTATATGCTGTGACTCAGGCATATTCCTAGTCTACTTTAGGTTTATGTGAAGGTGCATAGGGTTGTTCTCATTTATCAGCTCCACCAGTTAAAATGAATCAGATTTGGTAAGAGGCTATTGATGGCAAGGAAAGATGCTCGTCTATGGGATCGGTTCATCAACATCATCATTCTACTCGCACAGATGACCATATTATGAAGCTACATTTTAAGGAACATCTTCGAATTTGTTCTCGATGATGGAGGACTTTCAGGACGCGATGCAAAATGCGATACAATATTAGTTGGTGAATACCGAGTGATGCATGATTGATTATGAGGATGATAGGGATGAGTTGCATCTGTGTTTTGATTGGATTAGAAAGAAGTTTCAGGATGGAGGACTGTAGTTCAACCCTGATGATCTACCTCGGATTGTTTGGCATTATACGCCAGCTAACAACATCTACTCCATCACCTACAACAGCACTTGCAGCAACCGCATCAGGACTAGTAGAAGCAGGCAGCTATACCCGGTGCCCAACATCTCACCATACTGACTAGATACGTCTCAACATAAAGATTATGAAACTAGGTTGGATGATTGAGTGAATTACACACATTTATTTTCATGTCTTAAACTTGGAATTGGTATTCATTTTTTTTATTTTCACTTGACATATTTACTATAATATGCATTATATATATAGTTTGCTTGTTTTAATGTGTCATTCTTTTGTTTGTAATCTTTATATATATATATATTTATTTATTTATTTATTTATTTCTTTATTTATTTCAAAGCAAGATATAAAACTCAAAAATGGAAAAAAAAATATTAAAATTAATTTATAGACTAAATTAAGACAAAAAACCGACCTAAATTTTTTAATATCAATGATTGGTAAAAGGTCACCAAATGGTCGATAATACTTTTGGAGACCAATTACCTACCAAGGATATTAAAAATTTTTGTTGGTGTTTGGTCGCAATTTCATCGGTTATAATTGAACATTTGGAGACAATTTACCAACCTAATACTTTTGGTTGGAAAATGGATGGAATATGGTCGGTAATTATTTGTATGTAAATGGTCTGTAAATACCGACCATTTGGAGACAATTTACCGACCAGATACTTTTGGTGCGAAAATGGTCAGAATATAATCGGTAATTGTTTGTCAGTGAATGTTCAATGAATGGTCGGAAATTAACTGACCAACCTATTTTTTGTCGGCAAAAAAATTACCCAATAGCAAAATTGTGACTAAATAATTTGGTAGGTAAATGATCAGTAATAGGTATACCAACCAAAAAATAGCTAATTACGGACCAAATAATTAGTTGGTATTTCGGTGATTTTTAGTAGTCTATCTATGTGTCTATCGATCTATCTATCTATCTATCTATTTACCAATCAATCTTTCTATCTATCTATCTTTTTTTCTATCTATCTATTTATTTATTTATCTATCTTTCTTTCTATACGTCTATCTATATGTCTATCTATCTATCAATCTTTCTATCTATCTATCTATCTATATTATATGTATCTTTCTGTCTATTTATTTGTCTATCTATCTATATATCTGCCTAACTATCTATTTTTCATTCTCTTTATCTATCTATCTATCAATCTGTATGTCTTTCTATTTGTCTTTGTATCGTTCTATCTATATATCTATCTTTCATTATATCAATAAATCGATATATCTATTTATCTATCTATCAATATGTCTATCAATCTATCTATAAATCTATCTATCCATTTGTATATCAATCTATTTATGTATCTATGTATCTATCAATTTATATATCTATCTTTCTATATATCTACCTTTATATTTAGCTAACTATGTATCTATCTACCTATCTAACTATTTGTCAATCTATCTGTCTATCTATCTATCTATCTAACTATATTTAATTATTTATATTTATTTGTCTATATTTCTATCTTTCTATCTGTCTATATTTCTATCTATGAATATTTTTGTCTATCTATTTATCTATTTATCTATCTATCTATCTATATATCTAACTATCTATCTATCCATCTATCTATATATCTATTTGTGTATCTATTTTTCTATCTATGTATTTATCTATCAATCTATATTTATATCAATTTGTCTATCTATCTATCTATCTATCACTCTATCTATCAATCTCAATATCAATTTGTCTATAACACAATCTATTCATATGTCTATCTATCTATTTATTTGACTACCTATTTGTCTATCAATCAATCCATCAATATATCTATCTATTTGTATATCTATCTATCTATCTATTTCTTTCTTTGTCTCTATTTGTCGATCAATCTATATCACTTTATATTTATTAATGTACCTATCTATCTATCTATATCTTAGTCTTTATGTCTATCTATCTGTTAGTCTTTATGTCTATCTCTCTGTCTATCTATCAATATATCTATCTATTGGTTTATATATCTATCTATCTATGAATCTATCTATCAATCTATCAATCAATCTATCTATGTATCTATTAATCTATCAATCTATCTTTATGTCTATTAATCTATTTATCTATATGCCTATCTATTTATCTATCAATCTATCTATTTATATATCTGTCTATCAATCAATATATCTATCTGGCTAGCTATATATCTATCTATCTATCGATATATATTTTTGTCTATCTCTCTATATATCTATATATTTATATGTCTAAAAATATATCTATTAATATGTCTATCAATCTATCTTTCAATTTGTCTATCAATCTTTCTATCAATTCATCTATCTATCTGTCTATCTATCTATTTATCAATATTTCTATCAATATGTCTATTTTTTTGAATATCTTTCATTCTTTATATCTTTTTATCTATTTTTCTATCTATTTGTCTTCTTGTTTATCTATCTTTCTATCTATCTTTCTATCTATGTATTTGTTTATCTGTCTATCTATCTATTTATCAATCTTTCTATCTAGTGATCTATCTTTCTGTCTATCTATTTGTCTATCTAGCTATCTATCTGTCTATCTATCTATGCCTATATATATATGTACATCATATATCTATCATTTTATTTATATATGTAACTATATATCTATCTATTTGTCTATCTATTGTATATCTATATCACTATCTTTATTTATCTATCTATCTATCTATTTGCATTTCTATCTATCTATCTATATATCTAGTGATCTCTATGTCTATGTATCTATTTATATATATATATATCTATCTAACTATCTATTTACTTATGAATATGTAAATCTATCTATCTATCTATTTGTCAATGTATATATCTACCTCTCTATCAATCTATAAATCTCTTAATCTATCTATCTATTAATCTATATATTTATCTATCAATTTAACTATTTAGTTATTTGTCTATCTATCTATCTATTTATGTATTTGTCAAATAATTTATCTATATTACTATCAATCAATCAATCTATCACTTAATCTATTTGTCTATCTATCAATCTATCTTTCTCCTTATAATTATATGTCTATCTATCTATTAATATGATTATATATATATATATATATATATATATATATATATCTATCTATCTATCTATTTATCTATAATATATTTATATATCTATTTATTTGTATGTCTATCTATCTATTTATCTGTTTATCTATCTATCTATATATCTAAATATTTATCTATCTATCTATTTATTTATCTATCCATCTATCTTTCAATCAGTGTGTCTATCTATTTATTTATCTATCTATATGAATATCTATCTATCTATCTTTTATCTTTCTATCTATGTATCTATCTATCTAAATGTCTATCTATCTATCAAATTATATATCTATCAATCTTTCTATCTATGGGTTTATCTATCTTTCTATATATCTTTCTATTTGTTTATATATCTTTCTTTCTATTTTTCTATCTATTCAGTTATATATATCTATTTATCTATCTATATATTTGTCTATCTCACTATCAATGTTTCTATCTATTTTCTATCTATCAATATATCTATATTCCGAACTATATTTCTATATATCTATTTTTCTATCTATCTATCTATCTTACTATCTATCTATCTATTTATCTATCTATCTTTTTATCTATCTATCTATCTATATTTATATCGCTATGTCTATTTATCTATCTACCAATATGTCTATCAATCTATATATTAATAAATCTATCCATCTGTCTATCTATCTATCTATGTATTTGTCTATTTATCTATCTATAAAGAAATCTATCAATATGTCTATCTTTTGTCTATCTATCAATCTATCTTTCTATCTATCTATTTTTCTACTTATCTATCTAACTATAAGTTAATTACTCTACATGTATACATATATGTCTATATGTCAGTCTTTGTATCTATCTATATATCAATCTATCTATCTATCTATTTGTCTATGTATATATTTATCTATATCCCTATTTTTCTGTCTATCTATCTTTTTTTCTATCAATCTAATTATTTTTTATTCTATCTATCTAACTATTTGTTTTTCTATCTATACATCTAACTATCTATCAATCAATATTTCTATCACTCTATTTATCTATCTTTCTTTCTTTCTTTCAATTTTTCTTTTTTTCAAACAATTTATCTGTGTTTGTTTATCTTACACATTCTATAATCTGGTTGTTTGTCGATCTATTTATCTATCATCTATCTATGTGTTTATCTAACTATCTATCTCTATATATCTATATTTATATCAATATGTATATCTATATTTATATCTATCTGTCAATCTAAATGTCTATCTATATGTCTATCTATCTATGTTTCTAACTGTTGATATATCACTCTAACTTTGTGTATATTATCTGTCTATCTATCACTCTATTTATCTATCGATTATCTGTCTATCTATTTGTCTATCTATCTATCTATATTTATGTATATCTATATGTGTATCTATATATATATATATATATATATATATATATATATATATATTTATATTTATATTTATATATATTTATCTCTCTATTTATCATTATATCAATGTATATATTATCTGTATGTCTATCACTCTAAATATCTATCTATTATCTTTCTATCTATCTGTCTAATTTTTAGTCAATCTATCAATCTTTATGTATATCTATTTATCTATATATCTATCTATTTTTCTATATATCTTTCTATCTATCCATCTTTTTGTTTAACTCTCTAACAATCAAATTGTCTATCTATCTATCTATCTCATTATATGTCTATATATCTATCTATCTATCTTTTTATCTGTCTATCTAACTATTTATCTATATATATATATATATATATATATATATATATATATATATATATATATATATATATATCTGCCTATTTTTTTATCTATTTTTTATCTATTTATTTATCAATTTGTCTTAATTTTTTTATCTATCATTATTTCTATCTATCCATATTTTTATCTATCTATCTATTTATCTAGATATCTGACTATTTATTTATCTGTCTATCTGTCTATGTGTCTATCTATTTATTTTTATATCTTTATGTTTATCTGTCTATCTATCTTTCTATCTATATATCTGTCTGTCATTTTTTTTTCTAACAATCTATTATCATTTTTATCATATTATCTATTTTCTATCTATTTGTCAGACTTCCTATCAATCTTTATATCTATATTTCTTTCTATCTATTTGTCTGTCTATCTATTTATCTATCTATCTATTTATATATCTTTATATCTATTAGTCAATCTTTTTGTCTATATATATATATCTATCTGTCTATCTAGCTATCTATCTATGTATAACAATATATAAGTGTATATCTATCTATCTATCCATTTGTTTATCTATCTGTCTACCTGTCTATCTTTATATCTATCTATTTATCTATCTTTCTAACTATTTATCTATCTATCGATATTTATATATCTATCTATCTATCTATTTGTCATCGTGTCAATCTACCTATCTATCTATTTATCTATCAAAATGTCTATCTATCTATTTATCTATCTGTCTATCTATCTATCTTTATATCTATCTGTCAATCTATATATCGATTTATCTTTCTATAAATTTTTGTGTCTATCTGTCAATCTATATATTTATCTCTCAATTTATATGTTTATTTATTTGTCTATCGATCAATCTATGTATTTGTCTAATAATCTATCTAACTATCTATCTATCTTTTTATCTATCAATCTATTGATCTTTCTAATTATTTGTTTATTGATCTATGTATCTATGTATCTAACTATAAATCTATCTATCTATCAATTTAAATATCCATATATCTATATATCTATCTATTTATGTATCTGTTTATCTATCTATTTATAAATCAATCAACATATATATATATATATCTGTTTATCTATCTCTATGTCTATCTATTTATCTATATATCTATTTGTATGTCTGTATATATATCTATATATTTATTTGTCTATCTATATGTCTATCTATCTGTCTATCTTCAGTCTTTCTATTTATTTATATATCAACCTATTTAAATGTCTATCTATTGATTTTAATATCTATCAATCAATCTTTCTATCTAATTATTTATCTATCTATATATCTATCTATTTGTCGATCCATATTTCTTTCTATTTGTCTATTTATGTGTCAATCTATCCATTTATTTATCTATCTTTTTATCTATCTGTGTGTCTATCTTTCTGTCTATCTACCTGTCAAAATTTTGAGCTATCTTTCTGTCTATCTATTTTTCTATCTACCAATCTATCTATCTATCAATATTTATATCTATTTATCTATTTGTCTATATTTCTAACTATCTATATGTCTATCTATCTAACTATCTAGCAATCAATCTATCTATCTATCTATCTATTTGTCTTTATATCTATTTATCTATCTGTCTAATATATGTCTATCTATATGTCTATATATCTGTCTATTAATCTATCTATATATAATTCTATCTATCACTCTATCTATTATTTATTTATATAATTGTCTATCTATCTGTCTATTTCTCTATCTATCTATCTATTTATTTTTCTATCTATTTATCTGTCTATCTATCTATTTATATATCTATCTATCTATTTTTTTGGTCTATCTATCTATCTATTAATCTATCAATATATTTATCTATCTATATATTTATCTAACTATTTATTTATATGTCAATATGTCTATCTATCTATCTATTTATATATCTATGTATCAAAATATCTATATATATATATTTATTTATTTGTTTGTCTATCTATCTATATATCTATCTATCTATTTATCATTCAGTTTACCACTTTTTCTATCTATCAATATATCTATATATCTGTCTATCTAATAATCTCTCTATGTATCTATCTATTTATTTTTTTTATCTATCTCTTTATCTTTCGATATACCAATCTATCTATCTATCTATCTCTCTATCTATTAATCTAACTATCTATCTCTATATCTATCTTTGTTTCTATCTATCTATCAATCTATTTGTCTATCTATCTTTCTTTCTACCTGTCTATCATCTGTCTATCTATCTATCTATCTATCTGTCTGTCTATCTATCTATCTTTCTGCCTATCTATCTATCTATATTTACATGAATCTTTCTGTCTAACTATTTGTCAATCTATATATATATATATCTATCAATCAATATATTTTTCTCTCTATCAATCAATCTATCTGTATGTCTATTTATTTGTCTTTGTATCTATCTATCTGTATGTGTATTTATTTGTCTTTGTATCTATCTATCTATCTATCTATATTTATATCAATATGTCTATCTTTCTATCTATAAATATATTTATCAATTTATCTATCCATTTGTAAATTTATCTATCTATGTATCTATCTATCTATTTATCTATCTCTCTATCTTTCTATCTATCTTCCTATATAGCTGACTATCTATCAATATATCTATCTAACTATCTGTCAATCTATTCTATCTATCTATCTATATTTCTATCTATCTATCTAACTATATTTCCATTATCTTTCTACATATTTGTCGATCTATCTTTATATATATATATATGTCTGTCTATCTATCTATTTATCAATCTATTTGTCTATCGATCTATCTAACTATATTTATATATTTTTATCTATCTATCTTTTTATATTTTTATCTCTCTATATTTCTATTTATCATTTTATTTGTTTATCTATCTTTTTATCTATCTATATATCTGTCTGTCTTTATATCTTTATATATATATATATCTATCTATCTATCTACTTGTGTATCTACTTGTATATCTAACTATCTATCTATCTATATTTATATCAATCTATCTATCTATCTATAAATCTGACTACCACTCTATCTATCTATCTAAATATCAATTTGTCTATAACACAATCAATCCATCTTTCTATATATCCATCTATCTATATGACATCTATTTGTCTATCAATCATTTTATAAATATGTCTATCTATGTATCTTTCTTTCTTCCTATTTTTCTATCAATCTATCTCTCTTTCTATATATTAATGTGCCTATCTATCTATCAGCCTTTATGTCTATCTATCTATCTTCCTATCTATCTATTGGTGTATTTTTCTTTCTATCTATATGTATATCTATCTATCTATGTAGCTAGCTATCTATCTGTCTATATATATCTATATATATCTACATATCTATATGTCTATCTATTTATTTATCTATTTGTCTATCTATCTATTTATTTATTTGTCTATCTTTTTGTCTATCTACCTCACTATCTATATTTATCTATCTATCTTTCTATCTGTGTGTCTGTCTATCTATCTATCTTTTTATTTATCTATATGTATATCTATCTAATTATCTATCTATCTAATTATCTATTAATATGTCTATATATCTATTTATATATCTATCTATTTGTCAATCTATATGTCTATCTATCTATCATTATATCTATCTATCTATAAATCTATATATTTATCTAACAATTTATCTATTTATTTATTTGTCTAATATATCTATCTATATATTTGTCTAATAATCTATCTATCTAACTTTCTATCTATCTATCTTTCTTTCATTCTATTTATATGTCTATCTATCAATCTAATTATATGTCTATCTATCTATGTATCTATCTATCTATATTTCAATATATCTTTCTATCTTTCTATCTATCTATTTATCTATCTATCTATTTGTCTATTTATTTGTCTACCTATCTATTTATCTATCTATCTATCTATATATTTGTCTATATTTCTGTCTATCTTTCTAACTATCAACCTATCTATATTTCTATCTTTCTATCTATCTAATTTTCTATCTATCTATATATCTATCTATTTTTCTATCTATAAATCTATTTATCTATTTATCTCTGTAACTATCTATTTATCTCTGTAACTATCTATTTATCTATCTTTCTTTCTTTATATTAATATGTTAATCTATTTATCTATCAATATGTCGATCAATTTGTCTATCAATCTATATATAAATAAATCTATCCATCTGTCTATTTATCTATCTATGTATTTGTTTATCTATCTATCTATCAAGAAATATATCAATATATCTAACTATTTGTTTATCTATCAATCTATCTTTCTATCTATCTATTTGTCTTCCTATCTATCTATCTATCTATCTGTCTAATAATCTACATACCTGCCTATATGACTATTTTTCGTTCTATCTATCTATCTATTTATCTGTCTGTCTAACTATTTGTCTATCTATCTATCTCTCTCTCTGTCTCTATCTATCTATCTATATATTTATCTATATCTGCATTTATCTATCTATGTATCTTTTTCTATATCTGTCTATTTATTTGTCTATCTATTTATCTATATATTTGTTTATGTATCTATTGATTTAACTCTATCAATCAATCTTTTTATATCTTTATTTATCTTTCTTTCTTTCTTTATTTCTTTATTTCTTTTTCTTTTTTTATCTTTCTTCTTTTCTATCAATTTATATATGTGTATGTCTATCAATCTGTCTGTCTATCTTTCTTAGTCTTTCTATCAATCTATCTATCTTTCTATCTATCTAAATATTTGTCTACCTATATATGTATTTATATATCTTTCTATCTATCTTTCTATCTATCTATCTATATATCTATATGTCTATCTATCTATCGGTCTACCGATCTATATCTCTATCTATCAATCAATCTATCTCTCTATCTGTCTTTATATCACTCTATCTTTGTGTCTATTATCTGTCTATCTATCACTCTATCTATCTGTCTATTATCTGTCTATTTATTTGTCTATCTTTCGATCTATCTATATGTCTATCTATCTGTATATCTATCTACTTATCTCTCTACCTATCTATCTATAACATTATCTATATGTCTATTAAGTGTATATCTCTCACTTTTTTTTTAAAAGTTGTTTATTAATTTTAACCCTCTCTTTTGGCGGAGGAATACCGTTTTTACAAACTAAAATCTACCCTTATCCCTCTTACACCCATACACTTTATTGAAAAAAAGACAAAGAACCAAGCCTAATTTTAATATGTGTACGTGTGCTCGCTTTGAGCTTATTTGTTTAAAGATCTTGAGTTATTTTTAACTTCCATTCTGAACTTGTAACTCGGTTATATGCCCACTTCCTTAATGTTAACTTTCCTTCATGAACCTCCTTCTATAAGTCAGTTGACGGCTCCAAAGCCTGCACAACAAACATTTTTCTTCATAGGGATTTATCTTCCTTACATACCTGAAACTTTATTGCATAAACACCCTTCATGCTACACTTTTTCTGCATCAGCCATTTTTCCAGCCCTTTGAATCTTGCTCCCTCTAGTTCTTCCCTTTATATGCTGTTCCGGAGCCTTGACTTTCACTATATATGCTGCACTCTATACTTAATATGCTGTTACAAGAGCTTGGCTAACCCTTCATCATGTATGCTGTATAATACCTGCGCTGCTAAGAAAACCAAGAAAACAAAGCCAAATATACATTCTATTTCTTTTCTCCCTCCTAGATTCCTTTCTAAACAAACCTGTAACTGTAGGGACAGAAATTCCCCTACCGACTGCCTCCATTCCTTCTAACAGCTTAATTTTCGCTATATTGCCCTCCATGTTATGCTAAGAAAACTAAGAAAACAAATATACATTCTTCTAACACCTTCCTTTGCTTGACTTCTGGAATTCATTGCCGTATCCTAGCAACTTTGCGCTCCATTTTTCCCCCATAGCCGCTTCATTTCTGTACCCTCGTTGAACCTTAGCAAATCTGAAATTTGCTTCCTTAATGACAGCAAGACCTATTCTATACCCCAACGTCTAATGTTCTAGCATCCTAACTAATTAATTAACACATGACCTTGCAACATTGTTCTCATAAGCATAAATAAAACTTTTAAACATACAATAAACAAAGAAATAAAGCAAATGAGGTTTAGACTGCATGTGCCAACAAATCTTGCCTCCCAATGAATGAAGCTTTGAGTGAACTGCGCTGCTAAGAAAGTCAAATACATCTATACCATATTCCCCAAGAGAACCCCATTTTTTACCGTTAACCTTTCCTCTACTATTATACCTATATAATCTATTAATATTTTAACTGCCTCTCACTTTCTACCCTTACTAACTCTTACATAGGGAATTGCATTTTTGTCTAGTTCCACTAGGCCTTTTATTTTTATCGGCAGAGTAACCTCGTCATATTCTGCTTCTCCTTTTTGCGATCCTAGCCTTGCAAGATTGTCTGCCGGGGTGTTTAGCTCTCTATATATATGTAATATTGATGCATTCAGTTCTTCTATGAGATTCAAAATAATTTCTAATTCCTCTTCATGTTTCCAAAGAGATATTTTCTTTGTTACTAAATTGACTAATAACAATGAATCTACCTGTATTTGAATATTTTATAGTCTAATTTTTTACAAACAGTTAAACCTAAATTTAATGCTCTAATTTCTGAATGTAGAGCCGAGGCTGCTACACTAACTGTAGTAAAAGCTTTCATAACAGTCCCTGTAGAATCTCTTATTAATCCACCTCCCCCCGCTATACCTGTGTCCCTATTAAAGCTTCCATCCGTATTTAAGGAGAGTTTTCCTTCCGGAGGTTTGTGCCAAGAGATACTTTTCGCCCAATATTGTTTATTTATTTTTATATTTAGGAACCATTCCCGTTCTGCTTTCTTTTCTGTGTGTATTTTATTTAAAATTACAGGGTTAAAATTTGAAATGTTACTTATTTCCTGCCTGATTTCTTGTGATATTGCATTCGTGTCCATTTTCTTTCCTTCAAACCTACTCCTATTTCGAGCCTTCCATATACACCATATTATTACATGTGGTAAGTACATATTAAGCCAGATTCTAGTAGGATTAGTAGAGATTACTTTTTCCCATGTTTTAATTCGTTCAATTATACCATCTTCTCTTTTAATGATTTGCTTTGTTTCATCAAATTTCTTCCAGACCTGTATGGCGATTTTACCTTTCGAAAATAGGTGATCCATAGATTCTTCTTCCTCTAAGCAGCATTTACATCTAGACACCAATTTAATGCCCTTTCTTTGAACATTAGTATCCACAGGTATTGCATTTGTTGTTACTTTCCATGCTAGCGAGCACATTTTCTGTGGTATACCTGCCCTCCAGACCCATTTAGATATAGATTGAACATGCTTTTTTTTCCTAATTAATTCCTTTACTGATTTAAGTGTAAAATTACCTTGTGGTGTTAGGATCCATTTCCAACCACTCTTTTTTAATATTGAATGGGATTCTACTTTTTCCTTTAGTTTTTCCAAGGCTTTCCAATTATTTGAAACTTTCTTAGGCCGCTTTTCTAAATATCTTGCCCTCATATATTTTGCCCAAAGACTGTCATTTTCCTTCAACCTCCACCATCCTTTGCAATCCCATGCGGTTGCCATATCTTGTAGAGAGATTATTCCTAAACCTACCTCTGCTTTTGGATAACAAATATCTCCCCAATTTTTCCAATGAATTTTATTCTTCCCTTCTTTTTTACCCCATAGAAAATTTGCCATCTCCATTTCTATTTTATTTGTGAATTTTTTCGGAGGGTGTATTACGGATAGGATATGAACCAGCGTGCTTTGAAGCACGTCCGAAATTAATGTAACCCGTTCCCCAAATCTTAGTAAGTCCTCTTTCCAACCTGTTATTTTCTTTCTCATTTTTTCTTGCAGCGGTGCTAAATATTCCTCTCTCAATTTTCCTTAAAATATTGGGTAGCCTAAATAAATTAAAGCTCCCTTATTTTGGGTGAAACCAGTTAAATTTTAATTTTGTTTATATCTTTCTCCAAAACTTTTTTTCCCAGTATAAACTGGCACTTCATTTTATTTACCACCTGACCTGTTTCTAATTCAAATAGTTGTAGTAATTCTATAAGGTATATTATAGATCTTTTACTTGCATTTGTGAAAATTATTAAATCATCAGCATAGGCCAAACAACCTATTCTCGGAGTGTTTTTAGGTTGTCTAAAAGGTAAAATTTTCCCTTCCGACATTCTTTTGTTTAAATTAAGAATAAGCAATTCTAGATATATATCAAATAGTAAGGGGGATAAGGGGTCTCCCTGCCTTAGACTTCTTTTTGGTTTGAATTCTTCACCTATATTTCCATTTATAATAATTATAACCCAAGCATTCGAAACACATCTATAAATTAAATCTATGCATAATTCGGAGAAACCATATTTTCTCAGTATAAAGCAAAGTACATCTCATTCAACCCTGTCAAATGCTTTGGACAAATCCAGCTTGATAGCTAGATTGTGCCCTCTTGTTTTAGCTGAAATGTTTTTCATCATTTCTGATGCTAACCTAATATTTTCAATCATCAGTCTATTTTTAACAAAACCTGTTTGTTCTTGTGAGATTATTAATGGCAAAATATTACTTAACCTGTTCTGAATTATTTTGGCTAAAATCTTATAAATCGCATTACACAAGCTTATTGGCCTGAAATCCTCACATATCTGTGGGGCGTCTTTTTTAGGAATAAAAACTATGTATGAGTTAGCCCAGGCTTTAGGGATATCTGCACCGACGAAAAAGCTATCAATTGCTAAAACCAGATCATGTTTAATAATCGGCCAATTTAACTGATAAAAATAGTTATTCCAGCCGTCTAGACCTGCTGCACTATCTTTATCAAGATTAAAAACCGCATTTTTACCTCATTCTCCTCTGGTATATTTTCCTTCATTTGATTTTGATCTTGTGTAATGGAAGCCCTGATCTCCTGTATTAAGGAGTTCCCTTCGTGAGACACATGCCCACATAAGTGTGATTTAAAAAAATCCTCAAAGAGAGTTCCAATTTGCTTGTCTTCTTCTATCCATTTTCCTTCCCTGTTTTTTAAAGCTTTAATTCTATTTTTCTGAGTTTTTATTTTACTCATATTATGAAAAAATTTAGTGTTTCTATCGCCTTCTTTTAGCCATTTAATTTTTGCTTGTTGTTTCCAATATACCTCCTCCATATGTAATTTTAAGCTCAATTCAGCTTTAGCCTTATTTAATTCTTGTCTAATCTTATCATCATTTTTATTATCATATTCAATTTCTAATTTTTCTACCTTCTCTTCTGCTTGTTTTATTTTCAGATTTATATTCCCAAAAACTTCCTTATTCCATGATTTTAAATGTTTTTTAAGTCTATTTAACTTGAACATTAGAACCTGCATCGGTTTACCCTGTGCTGGCTCTGACCAAGAATCTTTCACCAATTTTTCAAATTCTGGATGCTTTCCCCACATATTTTGAAATTTAAAGCTTCTTATGCTCTTTTATTATGATGAATAGTTATAAGAAGTGGAGAGTGATCTGAACAGGTTCTGCTTAAATGCCTAAGCGATGTAGACCCGTGCGAGGCTGCCCACTTAGCATTACACATTACCCTATCCAGTCTGGCCCAAATTGCCCTTCTTTTACTCCAGTTGTTACACCAGGTGTAATTTGAGCCCGTATAAGCTATTTCCATTAGACTTGATTTAGAGATCGCCTCATTAAAATGAGACATTGCTATTGTGTTCGGAGTTTTTCCTCCCTTCTTCTCTAAAGAGCTTCTAATTACATTAAAATCTCCTCCTATTAACCAAGGAGTATTTTTTAATGCTATATCCCGCATTTCCTCCCATAAAACCAACCTAGCTTTTTTATCATTTTTAGCATATACCACCGATATTATATCTTCTGTATTTTTATTCATTTTAAAGTGTATTATTTGTTCTGTGTCTTTTAATATTTCAATGTCTAGATTATTATGCCACATTAACCAGAGTTTACTATTTAAATTAGAAAATGAATTATTAAACCCTAATATTCTACTATATTTTATTATTTGATCATGCTGTGTCATAGGTTCTGCTATAGCTACTAAAGCAATTTTATATGTTTTAATCAGATTTTTAAGCCTATTTATCGAAGGGTTATTTGCCACCCCTCTGATATTCCAATACATATATCTATCCATTAAAACCTAATTTGGATTGTAATCTAGTTATGCATTTTGAATCATATTTTTTATCTTTCCTCATATTTCTCGCACTCTTGGGAGGAATAGATTGAGATAATACATTATATTTTTCTAGTTTACCGAGTTGCATAGCCATTCTCTTTATGGCTTCCATAGATTGAAATTTATTTAAATTTTCACCAATTTTATCGTACATTTCTAAATCATCCTTCGCTTCTCCTAAGTAACTTTCTTTCTTAACTTCCTCTATACCTAATTGAGGACAACTAAACACCTCTGAATCTTCATCCGGAAAGTCTAGGAGATCCTCCTCTATCCAGCTGTAATCTTCTATTTTTTCCTTTAACACCCTTCTATATTTATTTTTCCTAGCACTTTTTCTTCTAAATTTCACCACCTCCCATCTCTCTTCCTTATTCTCTTCATTACTACCCTCTATGCTTACCTCCCTAATGCTTCCATCTCCCTCCTCCTCCAAGAAAAAACTCCATTCTCTCTCCTACTCTCCTCTTCTTCATCCCCTAAACCTAGAGGTTTCGGGGCCACATCCTCCCTCCTTATCCATGTTTCTACTTTCCTTATTGCAGCTACTTGCCCTTTCACCTTTCCTAATGTCTCTCTACCTATTTTACATTCAGATTTATCGTGCCCAAGCCTATTACAGATTAAGCAATATGAGGGCATGTTTTCGGGTATGACATTTTGCCAATAGCCATTGTTCTGCCCATCTTCTCCCTCTCCTATCCAAATTTCATTAGGCAGAGGAGTAAGGAGATTACACTCTACACATACTCGAGCCTTACTAGGCCGAGTTAATGTCACAGCGGCCTCATCCTGAAGCAAAGGTTTGCCCAAACAAGAGGTTATCGCATAGAGAGGATTAGCATTAAACAGGTATATAGGAAGGTTCGGCAAAGAGAACCAAACCGGAGCAACAGGCGCCTCCACCTTTGGACTGAAGTCCTTCGTCCATTTCAGCACGCGCATGAGGAAACCACTTACTTGCCATGCTCCACGGTGCCATATGCGATAATAATCATCAACTAAAAAACACTGAATAAACACATGTTTTGCGTCATAATCGGCCAGCTTTACCCTTCCCATGAGCTTCAGAGAGGAGAAGAACTGTTGTATATCGCTCGGGTGAGGCCTGCCGTGGGAGAATTTGCCGATAAGCATGTGTTGATAAGGCTCCTTGAGCTTCTGTAACTCGTTCGGCTGAAAAAATGATAACGGGGTTCCCAGTTTTTTGCTCCGAAAGTGCGCGAGTATGGTGCGGGCTCCTTTGTTATCAAGGCAAATGATTTATTCTTTGTGAATAAATCATTTTGCTCCATTTTGCACTTGGTAGGAGCTTGATTTGAGCTCAAATGGTGGTTTTCTCTCTCTAGAAAGAGGGATTTTCTCTCTCTACGGGTTGAGAGCTTCTTCTTCTTTTCTTTGAATCTATGTATATCTCTCACTTAATCTATCTATTATCTATCTATCTGTCTATCTATTTGTCTTTCTATCTATCTATCTTTCTGTCTATCTATCTATTTATCTATATGTCTATCTATCTATTTATCTTTTTATTTAACTATCTTTCTATTAAATTATCTATCTATCTAACTATATGTTTGTCTATCTATCTATTAATCTCTTTTTATCTATCTTTCTATCTATTTATCTATATATATATATATATATATATATCTATATCTATATACTTTTCTATCTGTCTGTATGTCTATCTATTTATTTATCTATTTGTATTTCTATTTGTCTATCTATATTTATATCTATCTATCTGTCTGTTTATCTATCTATTTATCTATCTATCTATTTATCTATCTATATGTCATTTGTCTATCTATTTTTTTATCTATCTATATGTCTATCTATTTATCATTTGTCTGTCTATCTATCTACCTCTCTATCTATCTATCTATCTACCTCTCTATCTATCTATCTATCTATCTTTTTATCTATCTTTATATATATATATATATATTTCTTTCTCTATCTATCTATTTGTCTCTCTATTTTTCTTTCTATCTATCTATCTATCTTTTTGTCTATCTATCAATCTATTTGTTTATATTTCTATTTTTCTATCTATCTATCTATATTTCTATCTATCTTTTAGTACATCTACTATTCTTCTGAATCCAACTAAGAGTTTCTTTGTTCTTCTCCTTCAAATTTCTTATACATATCACCGTCTCTCTGAATCATATATAGACAATCAGAATTTCATTTTTTCCATATATTCGGGTATTTGTTTTTTTTATTTCTCCACTGATTTCTTCATTTTTACTTCAATTTCATTTAAACTATCATGATTTTGACTCGAGACAATTAATTAAACAATAATGTTCAGTTTAATCTTCGTTCTTCTATTGTTTAAAATGTTAGTGTTTTATTGATTTTGATTTCAATTACAGAATATTTGCATACAAATAATCTTAATGTTAATTGTTTATATTTATATAATCATATGACATTATGAAATGTCTATATTTTAATATATATATAATGAATAATGTAAAATAAAACTTTTATATAATGTTAATCTTAAATATCTATAACAGTATATATAAACTTTTCTATATTTATATAATCATATGACATTATAAATGTCTATACTTTAATATATATAAACATATTACATTATAAATACACATTGATATGTTTATATAAACATATAATGTTATATATAAATATTTATACATATGTATTACTGTTTATGAATATTTATACAAAGTTTACATTAACCTATCCATTTATATATTTTTTAATATAACAATTATATAATATTAAATGATTATATTTTGTAAATATTTATATTTCATATTTTTTTATATAAATATAGAAAATTTATAATATTTATAAAAATGTGATATATATATATATATAATATATAATATATAATATATATTATATATTATATATTATTTATAAAAGTCTTACATATAAATATAATAATATTTAAGTAACATTTATAAAAATATTTTATTCACATATATTATGTAGATACACGTGTTTAATCATATAATCATATGTCATTTTATATAAAAGTATTTATAACTATATTTATAAAAAAGTAAACTATTTCTATAACTATATTTATAACTTTGTATAACTAATTTATAACTATATAATAATGTATAACTATATGTATAATTCTATATAACTATATTTCTAAAAAATTACTATATGTATACTAACATATAACTATATATAAGTATATTTTACTTAATGTACAACTATATAAATGTTATATATAATTATATCTTTAACTACATACAAATTTATAACTATATGTGTATAACTATATATAAATATTTGTATAACTATGTAGCACTATATAATTAAATATAACTATATTTGTAACTATATATACATATATGTATTCATATAATTAAATCACAATATTTTTTTATAACATTGTTTATATTTATGTATAATTACTTATAACTACTCGTATGAATATATCTGTATATAACTATTTATAACTATATATATTATATGTAAAATAATATATAACTATAAATAATTGTATCTTACTATGAGTATAACTTTAAAAGTTTTATGCATAATTATATTTAAATATTAAATTTACAGCTTATGTTTAATAAATACTAGTATATAGTAGTTTATAAAAAAGTATTTTACTATATCAATACCTATTCATTATTATATGTTTAAATATATAAAATTAAATAAACAAATATATAAACCTACATTTATAAATTTACGTCAGCTATATGTATAACTAAATGTATAACCATATGTAACAATATTTATAATTACATTTATAACAACATTGAACATTATATTTAACTATATGTGTATAACTATATATAAATATTTGTATATCTAAATAAATGTTTATATAAGTATATATAACTATATTTGTAACTATATATACATATATATTCATATAATTAAATCAAAATATTTGTTTATAATGTTGTATATATTTATGTATAACTACTTATAACTACTTGTATGAATATATATATATATATATAACTATATGTTTAATTATATATAACTATTTATAACTATATATATTATATGTAAAATTATATATAACTATAAATAATTGTATCTTACAATGTGTATAACTTTAAAAGTTTATGCAACATTATATTTATGTATTAAATTTATAGGTTATATTTAATATATACTTGTATATAGTAGTATATAAAAAAGTATTTTACTATATCTATACCTATACATTACTATATGTATAAATATATAAAATTAAACGAACAAATATATAAACCTACATGTATAAATATACATTTAACTATATGTGTAACTATATGTATGACCACATGTAACTATATTTATAATTACATGTATAACAATATACAACATTATTTTAAACTATATGTGTATAACTATATATAAATATTTGTATATCTAAATAAATGTCTATATAATTATATATAACTATAATAAGAGATAATTGCGTTTGTTAAATAAAAAGATTTTTTTAACTAGTTATGAAAGATGATCGTGATTGGATGTACAATGGTTGAATAGTAAATAGAATGTTCTCTAATAAATGGGAAGATAAACTTGATGAATTTGTTGAGTTTGTTCTGAGATATCCTGAGTGTGTGAATAGTGGTACAAATATAAGGTGTCATTGCACTTTATTTAAATGTCAGAATAAAAGTTTTTGAATGTTAAAACTGTGAAGATACATTTGTATAGAAATGGTTTTGTGATGGATTACTATGTTTGGATATACTATGGTGAGAAGCAAGTCCAACAGAGGTTTTCTAGTTTAGTATGGGTGTTAGTAAGTGAAACTAATTAGATGATCTCAGATAATATTAATCACACTACATACCATAAAATAGGTTTTAATGCGGTGGTTGCTGAATTCAACCCGAATGAGGATACAAATGCCGAGGCAAAAAATTTCAATGACATGATTAAAGCTGGAGACAAACCTGTATATGAGGGAAATTCTAAGCATACTCAACATTTTCTAGCCGTGAGGATGTTAGAAATAAAGTGCAGACACAAGTATTCACAGGCATTGTTTGATGATATGTCTAAATTCATTCAAGAATTGTTGCCAAAATATAATCTGATTCCATTGGATTTTTGGAGCATGAAGAAGTTAGTTAGAGGCTTGAAATTACCCGTACAGGTCATTCATTAATGTGTGAACAATTGTATGATATGCTGGGGTAATGACAGTGACCTTAACAGTTAAAAAATATGTGGGAATGCTCAGTACAAGCAAAAGAAAAACTTATGATATTTCCAAGCAATGACAATGACCTGTACGTGTAATTACCCCAGTATAAGTGATGACAATGACAATGAAAATGACAATGATAATGATAGTGACCTTAATAGTTGTATTGAAAATAACCTTTAGTACAAGCAACCATTGATAGCAGAGTTGAAAACTCTCTGGGGTGTTAGGGTTCAAACTTATGATATTTCAAAACGGAAAAATTTTCAGATGCGCACTAACCTCATGTGGACCATAAATGACTTTCCAGACTATTTTATGATGTCTGGATGGAGTACAACTATTATGTTGGCATGCCTACATTGTCTGGATGATTTTGATGCTTTTTGATTTATTAAGAGCGAAAAATAGTCATGGTTCAACAACCAATGGAAGTTATTGCCCATTAATCATCCGTATCAACGTAATACCAAATAATTCATTAAGAATAGAAAGGTTACTAAACAATTTCTAGGGCTTAGATATGGGGATGATATTCTGTCGAAATTTTAACAACATATACTTGAGGAAGGTGATAGATGTTGATACTAAGGTTGTGAATGCAGCTATATCTAAGACTTGTAGGTGAAATAAAAAAAGAATTTTATGGGATTTGCTCTACTGGCATGAACACTTGCTCAGGCACAATCTTGATGTTATGCATATCGAGCAAAAAGTGTTTAACAATATTTTCAATACAGTGTTTAATATTCCAGGGAAAACTAAGGACTCTTTCAAGTCAAGAGATGAGTTGCATAAATATTGTTGTCATCCTCAATTTACAAAAAATATTGTAACCAATAAATACCCTTATGTGCCATTTGTTTTAAATAAATCACAGAAGAAGGTTGTGTTGGAGTGGGTAAAAAAACTTACATTTCCAGTTGGTTATGCTTCTAATCTAGGGAGATGTTGGATGCGAAAAAACTTAAGATGTTTGGAATGAAGAGTCATGATTGTCATGTATTCATATAAAGATTGTTACCAATTACTCTTCGAGAATTTCTGCCTAATAGAATATGGGAGTCGATAACTGAGATTTCTTTATTATTCTATCAACTAACTTCTTCTTCATTGATTGATTGATGAGAAGTTGAGGCACTACAAGAAAATGTTCATTTAGCTAGGGAATTTTAGCTATGGATCAATACCTAGCTAAATTACGAGGGATTAACTAGGGAATAGCAAGGGATTTTTTTTATTTTTCATTGAAATAAAAATTTGCAACAGATTAGCGTTGGATTAGCGATAGAATATTTTCGTAAATTCAGCTAAAGAAAAGCATGAAATTTAGTAATGGATGTACGATGGAATAACGACAGAATATTTTCTTAAATTATGCAAAAGAAAAGTGGGAATTTAGCAATGGCTAGTGACGGATTAGAGATGGAATATTTTCGTATATTCTGCTCAAGAAAAGGGGGAATTTAGCAACGTATTAGGAATGGATTAGCGACGGAATATTTTCGTAAATTCTACTCAAGAAAAGTGGTGAATTTAGCAATGAATTTAGTGATGGAATTTCCCTAGCTAATAAAATCCTAAATATAGCGATGAATTTAGCGACAGAATTTCACTTGCTAATAAAACCCAGAATTTAGCAACAGAATTTTCCTAGCTAATTACATCTGGAACATAGATAAACACATAGATACATAGAAAGATATAAAGATAGATAAACATATAGATATATAGATAGGTAGACAAACAAATAGATCAACATATAAAAAGATAGACAGAAAGAACTATAGAAATATAAATAGACAGATAGATAGCCACATACATATTTTGATAGATAGATGGATAGTTAGAAATATAGATAAATGGATAGATATATATATATATATATACAGATATAAAGATGGATTTATAAAGTGATAGATAGTAGGATAGAAAGATGGTTAGATAGATGAATAAACAAATGATTAGATTGAAAGATAAATTAATGAATATATATAAAGATAGATATATACATACAAACATTGATAGATATTTAGACAGATTAATAGATAGATCAATAAAAAGATAGATAGATAGATAGACAGATGGATATACAAATTGATAAATAAATAAATAGATATATAAATAGATAGATAGATAGACAGACAGATAGATAGATATACAGAGAGATACAGAGGAAAATAGATAAGCTGACAGGTAGATAGACAGGTAGGTAGACAGATAAATAGGTAGATAAGAGATAAATAAATAAACAAATAGATAGACATATAGATAGAGAGATAGATAGACAAATAGACATATATGTAGATAGATAGATAGATATAGACAGATAGATAGATGGATAGATATAGATTGATAGATGGATAGATAGACTGATCGATTGATGAATAGATAATGGATATATAGAAGGATATATAGACAGATAGATTGATGGATAGATAGATGGATAAATAGATGTAAAGTGAAATAGATAGATTGATAGATAGCTAGTCGCATATATAGATGGATAGATAGATGAATAGATATATAGATAGATCAACAAATAGATAGAAGGATATAAAGAAGGATGGATAAAAGGATATATAGATAGATAGTTGGATAAATAATGGGCAGATAGACAAAGAGATAAATAGACAGATACATAGATATTTTGATTAGATAGATAGATAGATCAACATATAGATATATAGATAGATAAATACATAGTTACATATATAGATAGATAGATAAACAGATATAGACATGTTTATAGAGATATTTATAAATAGATAGATAGACTAATAGATAAGAAGATAGATATATAGTCAGATAGACGAATAGTTAGATATATTGATAGATTGACTAATAGATAATAGTTAGATAGATTGATTGATTGATTGATAGGCAGATAGATATATAAAAAGATAGATAGACAGAAAGTTAGACAGAAAGATTGACAGATAGATAGACATAGATTATAGATATATCCATAGATATATAGATTGAATGATAGATATATAGATAGAAAATATATAGATGGACATATAGACAAATATATAGATAAAAATATTAACATATAGATTGACAAATAGCTAGACAGATAGATAGACAAATAGATAGACAAGTAGATTGACAAATAGATTGATAGATTGATAGACAGAGAGAAAAATAGATAGATAGACATATAGATAGGCAGATATATAGATAGATAGATAGATAGACAAATAGTTAGATAACCCTTTTAGATAGATAGATAGATGGATTGACATATTGACAGACATATAGACATATAGACATATAGATAGATTTATAGATTGATAGGCAGATAGACAAATAGATAATTAGATAGATAGCCACATACATAGACACATAGATAGATAGATAGATAGCTATACAGATATATTGATAGATAGATAGATAAATAGACAGATAGATAGATAGATCGATAAATAGATAGATAGACCAATCGATAGATAGATATATAGATGCATAAATAGACATATATAGATAGATAGACAGATAGATAGATATATAGACAAATAGATAGATATATAGATAGACAGACAGACAGATAGATAGATAGATAGACAGATAGACCGATAAATAGATAGATAGACCAATCGATAGACATACATATATATGCATAAATAGATATATACATATACAAACATATAGACAAATAGTTAGATATATAGATTCACTAATAGACAAATAGATAGATAGACATATAGATAGATAGATAGATATATGAATTGATGGATAAATAGTTAGATAGATAGAAAGATAGATACACATATAGATTGATAGATAATTATACAAAAGATTGATGATAATAGATATATGGACAGATTGATATATAGATAGATAGATAGTCAGATATATAGATAAATATATATATTGTTAGAAAGAAAGAAAAGTAGATTATAGATAGACTGGTAGATATATAGATAGATATACATATTTATAGATAGATTGATATAAAAATAGTTCGATAGATTCATTAATAGATATTTAGACAAATAGATAGACAAATAGATCAAAAGAAAGACAAAAGATATAAAGTTGGATAGATAGATAGTTTGACAGATAAATAGACATATAGATAGATAGATAGAATGTTTGATAGATATATATATATAGACAATTCGATAGATAGATTGATAGTCAGATTGATTGACTAATATATATATATATATATTGATATATAAATAGATAAAAAGATAGAGAGATAATTAGATAGATAAATAGATAGACGGATTAATTGATAGATAGATAAATAGATAGGTAGATAGTTAGATAAATAACAGACATATAGATAGACATATAGTTTGAAATATAGATAGACATATAGATAGACAAATAGATAAATAAACATATAGATATATAGAGAGATAGATAGACAACTAGATAGCCAAATAGGCCAACATATAGATAGAAAAATAGGCATATAGACATATAGATATACGGACATATAGATAGATAGACAGAAAGATAGATAGATATATAGATAGATAGATAGATAGATATATATATATTGATTGATAGACAGACAGATAGATAAATAGATATAGAGATAGATAGAAAGATCGACAGATACAAAGATAGATGCACAGATAGATAGATATTAAGAAAGAAAGAAAGAAAGATAGATAGATAATTTGATAGACATATAGATAAATAGATAGACAGAAAGATAAATAGACATATAGTTAGGTAGAAAGTTAGAAAAATAGATAGAAAGAAAGATAGTCATTTTAAAAGATAGATAGATATACATATAGTTAGACATATAGATAAATAGATATATAGATAGATAGATAGACAAAAAGATAGTGAAATATATAGACATACATACAGATAGATAGATAGATATTTAGATAGATTGATTGATAGATAAATAGATATAAAGATAGATAGATAGAAAGTTTGTTAGACATACAGATTGATTGATTGATTGATTGACAAATAAATAATCAAATAGATATATAGATAGATAGTAAAATAGATAGATAGATATATAAATAGATATATAATGAGATATACAAATAGAAAGATAGATTGATTAATAGACATACAAATAGATAGATAAACAGACAAATAGAGTGATAGATAGATAGATCGATAGTTAGCCAGATAAATAGACAAATAGATAGATAGATAGATATATAGAATGATAAATAGACATATAGAAATATAGAGACATACACATATAGATAGATAGATAGATAGACATACAGATAGAAAAATAGATAGACAAATAGATTGCAAAATAGACTGACATATAGACAGACAGATTGATTGATAGATAGATAGAAAGATAGATTGGAAAATATACAAACAGATAGATAGATAAATAGAAATACATATAGATATATGGATTGATTGATTGACAGATTGACAGACATTTAGATAGACATATAGAAAGATAAACATATAGATAAATAGATAGATAGACAAATAGACATACATATAGATAGATATATAGATAGACAGATAGATACATATACGAATAGATAGACAAATAGATATAAAGACAAATAGACAAATAAATAAATAGATAGACAAAAGACAGATAGATAGATAGATAGATAGACAGAAAGAAAGACAAATAGATAGTCAAATAGTCAGACAAATAATAATAAAGATATAAAGACAAATAAAAGGATAGATAGATAGATGGTTATATAAATGGATATATATATAGAAAAATTTATTGATAGATATACTGATCAAAACATCAATAGATAAACAAATAAATCATCTATAGATAGATAGACTAATTTATGGATAGATATATGGATAGATAGATAGATAAATTAATAGATAGATAGACAATTAGATAGATGGATATATAGACAAATAGATATATAGATATATAGACAAATCAATAGAAAAATAGATAGTCAAATAGATAAATATATAGATAGACATATCGATAGATAGATATATTAGTAGATAGATTGATAGATAAATAGATAGATAGACAAATAGATAGATAGATAGATTGATTGATTGATTGATTGACAGATAGATAGATGGATAGATAGATAGATAGATAGATAAATAGATAGATACTTAGATAGATAGCTTGACTAAAAAATAGATAGTTAGTTAGATAGGTAGATAAAAAAATTGGTAAACAGTTCATTAGACAGATAGTTAAATAGTTAGATAAATAGATAGATAGATCTATAAAATGATATATAGATAGATAAAAAGATAGATAGATCGATAAAAAGATAAATAGATAGATAAAAAGATAAAAAGATCGATAGTTAAATAAATAGATAGATAGACGAATAGATAAATAAATATATTGACATATAGATAAAAAGATAGATATATAGATAAATAGATAGATAAATAGATAGATATATAGATATATAAATACGCATATAAAGAGATAATTAGATGGACAAATAGATACATAAATTATTAAATAGTTATATAGATAGATAGATAGATAAAAAGATATATAGACAGCCAGACAGACAGACAGATAGATAGGTAGTTTGATAGAGAGATAGATAGATATTAGATATTTAGAATAATATTTAGACAGATAGATATACAGATAGATAGATAAACAAATAGATAGTTAGTTATATAGACAAATATAAGGATAGTTAGATAATAGATAGATAGATAGATAGATAGATAAAAAGATAGACAGATAGATAGATATTTAGATAGATAGACAAATAATGGATAGATAGATTGATACACAAATAGATAGACAGATAAATAGATAGATAGTTAGTTAGTTAGTTAGAAAGACCAATGGATAGAAAGATAGAAAGACAGATAGATAAAAAGATAAACACACAGATAGATTGACAGCTTAATAGACATACAGATAAATAGATTATCAGATAAATAGGTAGATAAATAGATAGATTGATAGACATTAAATAGACAGACACATGGATAGACAAGTAGATAGACTGATTAATAGAAAAATAGACAGATAGATAGATAAATAGATAGATAAACAGACAAATAGATAGGCTTATAGATAGATAGATAGATAGTCATGTAGATAGACAGATAAACAGATAAATAGATAGGCAAATAGACAGACATATAGATAGACATATAAATTAACATAAAGATAGATATATAGATAGATTGATCGATTGATTGATTTATAAATAGACAAAAATATTTTTAGGCAGATAGATAGATAGATAGACATATATATAAATATATAGACAGATAGATATACACACATATTGATAGACAGACAGACAGATAGATAGATATACTAACATATAGACATTAGATATAATGATATATCGATAATCAAATAGATAGATAGATAGATAGATATACAGATAGAAAGATAGAAAGAAAGATAGATTGATAGATAAATCGATAGACAAATAAATAGATAAAAAAAAGACAAAAAAGGACAAATAGATAGATTGATAGATAGACCGATATATATATATATGGATAGATTGATGGATAGATAGACAGATAGATAGACTTATCAAAAGATAGATAGATACTCAGATAGATAGTCGGAAAGATAGATTGACTGATACAAGGATAGATAGATAGATAGATAGATTAATAAATTGACATATAGATAGATGGATAGGTATATGGATAGATAAAAAGATAGATATATTGATCAATAGACAAATCAATATATAGATAGATAGACAGACAGATCGACATACACTATAAGAAAATGTCAATTTATCTAGAAAAATTTTGCTTGGGATCATTCCCTAGCTAAATAGAGAGGGATTAGCTAGGGAATAGCAAGGGAATAACAAAGGATTTTTGTTTTTACATTGAAATAAATACTAGCGACATATTAGTGATGATTAGTGATGAAAATGTCTGATTGAAAATTATTTGTCGCTAATATTTTTATAGATTTCCACAAAAAAATCCGAGAAAATTAGCCATGAATTTAGCCACGGAATTTTCCTAGCTAATTATATCAAGATAAATTCCATCCATAATATTTTCATAGATTTCTGTGCAATGAAATGCGGAAGAAAACTAGGAATTTAGTGATGGATTTTCCCTAGCTAATTATATCGAAATAAATTTTGATGCTAATATTTTCATAGATTTCCAAGCAAAGAAAACTGAGAATTTAGCGTCGGATTTTTCCTAGCTAATTATATCGAGACAAAATCCATTGCAAAATATTTATCTAAAAATTTTTTTTCTATTTTATATTTTATTGCAAGCGATTATTTCTTAAATTTTATTTTTCTCAAAATATATCCATTTAGCTCGGGATTTTCCCTAGCTATTTGCACTTTTGATAATTTCCGTTTCTAATCTTTAATGATTTAATTTTTTTTTAATTTATTATTTGTTTAAATATTTTATTTAATTTTGGTTATTAAATGTATGTCATGGTCTATGGATGAGCAATCCTTGAAAAACACATTCTCCTCGTAAAATTATAAAAAGAGGATATTATAAATAAATAATTAAAAAAATTATAAAAATACAAAAAAAATTTATTAATAAGACTAAAATAAATATTTTTATGATTATAAAATTTTTAAAAAATTATTAATATTAAATAATTAATTCTATAATTATATTAATTTTTTAAGATATTTTAAAAAATTAATGAACATACATTAAAATATCTACTAATATAAAGGTAAAATAATTCATTGTATGATTAAATATTTTTAACGAATTGACGAATAAACTAGTAAATATTAATTTTATTATACGCATAAAAAAATATATTGATTATTGGAAACTTTTAAAAAAATAATTACTAAAAAATTTGAAAATTTTGAATTATAATAAAAATTTAAATTTTTTCATTAAATTTTAAAGAAAATAAATTGATATATAATAATAAATACATAGATATTTTCCCCTACTAAAATTTATAAGAATTAAATAATTAAGTAATATTTTTACTATTAGCTTTTAATATTCCCTTTTTATTAAAATAATAATTATAACTCTTTTTTATTTATCTTCACTTTAAGTAATTTTTAGAATTTTAAAAATTATAAATGATATGAAATTTTATGCCTTTATAATTATTTCATATTATCTTTTTAAAAATAAATATCAATTCTTAAAAATTTATAACCATAAAATATATATATATATATATATATTAACATAAAGAGTATTTATAATTTTTAAGAGAGTGGCTTGAAGACCAATCATCTTTTCATGTGTGCCTTATAATATGAAGTTTATAAATTTTGTAGCAATGATTTTTTTTTCCTAGTTGGAAGGCCAAACATCTATTTTTTGAAATTGTTTATATATTTATTATTTAATTAATTTGATAATTAAAAATTGCAAAGTGTTTATTTTTCATGTGTACCTTCATACATGCACAATAACTTGTTGAAAATAATTTATTAAGTAAAAAGAAAGATTAGTATTTATGTTTTATATTTATTTATTGTTTTTTAAATATTTTGATAATTAAAAATTAAAACATTTACGAAATTATAATACTTCTAAAATTGTTTCTTGTTGTCCATAGACAACTCTAAGTTTCTAACTAGCGCCATCTGTCTCTCTCTCGACAAGGATAAATCAAAATGAAACCTAATAGTGGAAGTGATTTCTTTAGTCGTGAGTTTCTTATCGATTTGAGGTACGCTTTCTACCCTAACTCTTCATCACTTATTTTAATGCAATAGTGTTTGTTTTGATTCAGGTGTTTTTTTTTTCAATTCCATCTTTTTCCTAGCTTATGTATATTCTCCCATAAATCTTGGTTTACTAATTCTAGACATGGATGTGTTCATCTATTTTCCTTTTATTTTGCCACTTAGACCGGCTTGTGGTAGTTTGTATTTTCCCACAGATGTGTTAGTAACAATGGGTGTTGGTGTTTGTGGTGAGTAGTGTGTATATAACAACATATTTAATATTTACAGAATAAATAATGTAAATATGATAATCCCAAGATTAATAACACATAAATATATTTAAGTGTATTTTACTATATTTATAACTATTAAAATAGTATACATAACTATATATAAATATAACAACATATATATAATAAACATATACATACATACATACATATATATATATATATAACTATATATAAATGTAATTAACAATATGTATATTAACATACTATTTATAAATGTATTTATCTACATCAATACCAATACATAGCCATATGACTAAATATATATAATTACATGAAAAACTATATATAACTACATCTACAACATGTATAACTACATTTAAAACTATATGGATAACTATGTGTGCAATCACACATGTAACTATAATTATAATTAAAAATTATAAAAAAATTTATATATAACTATATGTTTAACTATATATGTATAATTATTTATAAATATTTGTATAACTATATAAATCTCTTCATAACTATATTTAATTATATTGTAACAATGTAAACTAATTTTATTACTATATTTATAACTATATATAACTATTTTTTAACTATATTATAATTAATAACTATATGTATATTTCTATATAACTATATTTCTAACAAAATATACTATTTGTATAATAATATATAATGATATATAATTGCATTTTACTATATGTATAACTATAAACATGTTATATATAACTATATCTTAACCACATACATATTTATAACTTTATGTATAATTAAATATGATTATATATAAATCTATTTATAACTGAATATACTATAGGTATAAGAACATTTAACTATAAATAATTGACTTTTACTATATGTATAACTATAAAAACATTAAACATAAATATATTTAAATATATAATTAACAACATATATTTGATATATAATTTTATATAATAGTATATAAAAATGTATTTAACTATATCTATGCCTATACATAACTATATATATAAATATATAAAATTATATGAAAAAATATATATACCTGCATGTATAAATATAAGTATAAATATATGTGTAACTATATGTATAACTACGTGTGACTATATTTATAATTAAATGTATAAACAACATACAACATTATGTTTAAGTATATGTGCACAACTATATATAAATATTTGTATAACTATATAAAACGTTATTTAATTAAATATAACTATATTTGTAACTATGTATACATATATGTAAATCTATATAATCGTTTATAACTTTGTATACATTTATGTATAACTACATATAACTACTTGTATGAATATATATATATATATATATATATATATATATATATATAACTATATATTTAATATATATAACTATTTATAACTACATATACTATATGTATAATAACATATACCTATAAATAATTGTATATTACTATATGTATAATTATAAAAACTTTATATGTAACTATATTTAAATATATAATTTACAACATATATTTAATAAATCATTTTTATATATTAATATATACAAATGTATTTTACTAAATCTATACTTATACATAACTATATGTATAAATATAAAAAATTATATGAAAAAATATATATACCTACATGTATAAATATAAGTTAACTATATGTGTAACTATATGTATAACCACATGTAACTATATTTTTAATTACATGTATAACAACATACAATATTATGTTTAACTATATGTGTATAACTATATATACATATTTGTATAACTATATAAAGCTCTATATAATTAAATATAACTATATTTGTAACTATGTACATATATGTAAATCTATATATTTGTTTATAACTTTTTATATATTTATGTAAAAATACATATATCTACTTGTATGAATATATATATATATATATATTATATATTCTTATATATATACACATATTCATATGTTTAACTATATATAACTATTTATAACTATATATACTATATGTATAATAACATATAACTATAAATAATTATATCTTACTACTTCTATAAGTATAAAAACATTAAACGTAACTTTATTTAAATATATAATTTACAACATATATTTAATAAACATTTTTATATATTAATATATACAAATGTATTTTACTAAATCTACACTTATACATAACTATATGTATAAATATAAAAAATTATATGAAAATATATATATACCTACATGTATAAATATAAGTTAAACTATATGTATAACCACATGTAACTATATTTATCATTACATGTATAACAACATACAATATTATGTTTAACTATATGTGTATAACTATATATTCACAATTGTATACCTATATAAAGCTCTATATAATTAAATATAACTATATTTGTAACTTTGTACATATATGCAAATCTATATATTTGTTTATAACATTTTATATATTTATTTAAAAATACATATATCTACTTGTATGAATATGTGTGTGTATATATATATATATACACATATTCATATGTTTACCTATATATAACTAGTTATAACTATATATACTATATGTATAATAACATATAACTATAAATAATTATATCTTACTATATATATAACTATAAAAACATTAAACGTAACTATATTTAAATATATAATTTACAACATATATTTAATATAGATTTTTATATATTAATATATACAAATGTATTTTATGATATCTATACCTATACATAACTATATGTATAAATATATATAATTATATGAAAAATATATATACCTACATGTATAAATATAAGTTTAACTATTTTTGTAACTATATGTATAACCACATGTAACTATATTTATAATTACATGTATAACAACATACAACATTATGTTTAACTATATGTGTATAATTATATATAAATATTTGTATAACTATATAAAGCTCTATATAATTAAATATTACTATATTTGTAACTATGTATACATATATGTAAATCTATATATTTTTTTTATAAATTTGTATAGATTTATGTATAACTACATATAACTACTTGTATTATATACAAAAATATATATACCTACATGTATAAATATAAGTTTAACTATATGTGTAACTATATGTATAACCACATGTAATTATATTTATAATTACATGTATAACAACATACAATATTATGTTTAACTATATGTGTATAACTATGTATAAATATTTGTATAACTATATAAAACTCTATATAAATAAATATAACTATATTTTTAACTATGTATACATATATGTAAATTTATATATCTGTTTATAACTTTGTATACATTTATGTAACTACATATAACTACTTGTATGAATATATATATATATATATATATATATATATATATATATATATGTTTAACTATATATAACTATTTATAACTACATATACTATATGTATATTAACATATAACTATACCATATATGTCACACTATAATAGGGCCATTCCGGCACAACACGACCCATTTGATGCCTCTATGATTGGCATTATTCATCAAAAATAGTTTTAGTGGTTAATGGATCACAAGAATTACTTTTATAGATTCTAGTGCCTGATTGCTATTTATTTCTGTTTTGAATTCTTTTCATCCTACTTACATGTTTGCTAAGTGGTTGGTGGCATGGGGTGTGGTTGATTTTGAATTCTCCTCCACTTGTTAATGATACCAATCCATACTATGTGTTTCGGCCTCGAGAGTAAGCACATCAGCTCCATACAATGTGTTTCGGCCTCGAGAGTAAGTCCATCGGCTCCATACAAGGCATGTATGGTGGTCTAGTAGTCTTTTATGATGCAATTAGAAGTTTTACAAGCAACTTTCATAGTCTTGTAAGCTGCTTCTCATGATGATGTGTTCAAATGCAATGGAGGGAAAATAATTTGCAGTCATTTGAAAAACTTCCTTTGTTAAGTAAGAAATTTAGCTGATTGATCAACTCTTTCTATTCAGATTTTGAATGTAGTGTTGAGATTAATAAATTATCAAAGATTTTTTTTCTTTTATAGTTTGCATCTCTTAGAAGAGATTAATAAGTTACACATTCATCTTTTCAAACACTTATCTATTACAACCATCCTATTTATATTTTTTCTTATAAAAAGTAATCATTATGAATCATAAATTGAGTAATTAATTATTTTTTTAATATTATTTATTTTTTTATCTAACATATATTTTTCTATTATACTTTATTAGGGTCAATTGTTTTAATTTTTTAGTTAATATTTTTTAAAAAAATTGCCTTTCTTTTGATTTATAAATCATAAATTTCGAAAATAATTATATTTTGAAAAATTGATTTTTTCAATTTAAAATCAAAGTTACGAATTTAATATTTTATTTTTAATCTTTTATTTTTTAATTTATTACTTTTAAACATTTGCTTTCTATCTAATTTTCAAGTTAAATTTTTTCTATTTTCAATTATTAAGAAAATATTATTTATATATATCATATATCAATGTATCTATTTTCATAGTTGTCTTGTTAGCTCATTTATAACCATCACAAGAAAATATCAACTTAACATTGAATCTTAATGTAATTTATAGATGTAACAAATTTACTTTACATCCCACATATAAAACATATTTGTTATACTTTAATATATATATATATCTATATTGATATCAATATTATGTGGAAATATTTTTTTTCTTTTTTGTAAACACCAAACCAACTCTCAAAAAAATTATATTGTGAATATTTTCTAAATTGATAAATACTCTATAAAAAAATTTTTTTTTTATAATTTTTCAAGACTTATTTAATCAAGTGTAATAAGTATTATTTTGGTTTTGCATAGAGTAGAGAGAGAATGAGAGTTTAGAATCTTTAAAAAAATAATTTTAATAAAAATGAAATATAGTATTTTGGATATATATAATCTCATGTATATGGTTTGGAGAAGCTAAGAAGTCGTGTATTCCCAAACAATAAAAATCAAATAAAAGAATATTAAACTAAAAATTGAACACCTTTCTAAAGTTAATGCATGCATATCACATATTCCTAAATTGGAAGAGTGGACAAAAAATTATGGTCCTCTAATAGCCTACATGAAGGTGTTATTACTCAGCTCACTGATAGGTATGTAGGTTGTAGTGATCAAAATATCTTGAATTTTATTTTGAATGAAATGATTATTAATCTTAATATGCTTTGTCCGCTCATAGAACATTGAGTTGGCTACAATGTGTTTAGCTATCTGGGCATCATAGTGAAATATCATCAACCTCTAAACTAGAAGATAAAGCTCATTCAAAAAGTAGTTGATCCATTGAAATTTATAAGTTGCTGATGACATATCTTTTTATTTTTTTGTATATACTGCATCTCAAAATAATTATTTATCTTTTATTTTTACATAAGATATAGTTATTTACAAAAAAATAAAAAAAAACATATGTCAATTTTTTGCTTTGTGATCGTAGAAGTCCAATCAGAATCTGAATATGTATCTATCCAATAATGTTAATAATCTTTAATTATAATCACATTTCTTGAATTTTTTTTTCATATACCTCAGATTTTTAAGTATTGTATTCATATGAATATGTTTATGTAAATTTTAAAAATCACTGAATATACTGACATCATAGGTAATATCAAACATAATTATTATTAGAAAATTTAGTTTTTTATGATTATTCTATATGTAGTTGAGTCAATTGAAAGACCAACTTATCTAGATAAGTCTATATTTATATCAAGTAGTAAGCCAGTGATGTACATCATGATATATCTTATCAGATAAAATATATAAAATTATTTTTTCTGTGAAAGAGTTGTCATACTTCTCAGCACTAAAAAATTCTCAAATATTTTAAATAATATCTGAAACTTGGTTTGTAGAGTTTAGTTTAGATATATCAAACTGATTATCTCATGTAATTAGATCATTATCATCGAATAGAATTAGTTTCACATGCTAACATCTTGATCAACTTAAAAAAATAGATAAATTTAACATATTTTTATGACAAAATATAGTAAATATTAAGTAAAATTATTAAATCATGTCTTTGGAGATTGCTTGAGGTTATAAATTGCTTTTCATATTCTGTATATCATATATGTGCTCTCTGCTTCTAGGAACAATGAATTCTAATGACTACTATATAAGTATTTTTTATATAAATTATTATAAAGGAATGTATTCTTTATATCGAACTAATATATATTTTATATATGTGATGATAAATATAAAGTAATAACCAATTAGTGGTCATGTTAATCATATGAAATAATGTGTTCAAAAAATCAATATCATAAGGCTATGTAAAATCATTCATTACCAATCAAGCCTTGTCAATCGATTTTTTTCTTGGGTTCCTCTTTATTATATATATTTGTCTATAATGTAATTGGAATGTCCAACTCATTATTCTAAACTGGATCAACTGATATGATAGAAAACTCATTTAAAATAGATTGTGAATGTATCCATTTAGTATTTACATCTTTGGATTGGGATCATCAAGTCATGTAATGCTTATTTCTATCTATCTCTCTTGGTGAGATTTAAATGTCATGTACAGTGGATCATGATTACTTTAAATGTTCTTATTTTGTATGTATATATTAGAGATCATTATCTTGATGTGATGACAAGTATCTTTGTCAAAGGATAATAAGTTTTGGTTTTGAGATTTATTAGAAAAAGCTTTTATTGATTTTTGAAGGATAATTATTGAGATATCAATATCTCATAAATATTGCACTAAGTGATAGCCTTGTATACTAGGTACAACCTCAAATGAAATTAAAATTTTAAAAACTAAGAGATAATTTATTGACTATCTCATGTTCATACTACATGATAATGTAATGTAGTTAAGTGAAGAAAAACATTTGGTTGGGTTATATATTTAGGAGAGAGACAAACATTTTAAAATTACATGATTAATTGGACTCTTTAATTTTTTAAAAATTGTATTTTAATTTTTTTATGACATCATGTTTTTAAGACAAATGATTGATGGAATATTAAATACGCACACATCAAATTTCAATAAAATATTTTGTTCGAAAATAATAAATCAAAATGACATCACCATGTTTTCCAAAAAAATTTTGGAATATTATAGCATGTAATTTTTATATCATATTTTTATTAAAGTTTTCTTATTATATTAAATTTTTTTGGAGGAATAATGATTTTGGGTATTCCTCTCAAGATGTTAATTATTGAATACTGCTTTTTTTTGTAGTTCTTAATTTTAGGAGTGAAAATGATATTAAGTATTTTTCATTTAAGCCTTTTTTTTAATTTTAAGGATTATAAAATAATTTATAAAACATCTAGTATTAATATTCTTATAGAATTTAAAATTGGTCAGAGAATAAACAAATATCTAATTGTAATATTTTAATAATTTAGTACTACTAGATATTTTAAGAGTATGATAATGATGTGCTTTCATTAATATTCTTTCTCTAGGTAATTTCGAGTAAGTCCATTTTTCTCTTGATTTAAAGTGATATTCAAACTCAAGACCTCACTAATTAATTTTTTAGGCTGTCTTCCATCTGGTTTTGAGTATGCTTTTTTAATGATGATGCAATTTCAAACATTCATATGTTAAAATGTAATCATTTATTTTAGCTTGTTCTTTTATGTGTGTGTGTGTGTGTGTGTGTCCATGAATGTATGTATTGATCTTTGATCCAGTAAAATCCAATTGCAAATTTCTTGTGCCTTGTGTTTCTAGTTTCAATGCAATTTCGAAAAATCAAAGATGATTTTTGCAGCCCTGGTTAAGGTGTTTGTTCTTTTTTGTTCTGCATATGACAGAATATCTAGATGTTTGATGTTCATGCTACATAATGGATGTTTACACTCTACTTTATGTAAATACTTGTAGAGTGAAGAGAAAAAAATGAGGTCATATATGTGTATGTATGTATCCATGTATGTATGTATCCATGTATGTATGTATGTATGTATTGAACTTTCATCCTGTAAAATCTAGTTGCAAATTTTTTGTGCATAGTGTTTGAAGGTTCGACGCAATTTTGAACAAACAAAGGTGATTTTTGCAGCCCTAGTTAAGGTGTTTGTTCCTCTTTTTATGCTTATCACAAAATATCTAGCTGTTTGATGTTCATGCTTCATAATGAATATTTACACTCTACTTTATATAAATAATTGTAGAGGGAAGAGAAAAAGAATGTGGTCATATATGTATGTATGTATCCATGTATATATGTATCCATGTATGTATGTATTGAACTTTCATCCTGTAAAATCTAGTTGCAAATTTTTTGTTCCTTGTGTTTGCAGGTTCGACACAATTTTAAACAAACAAAGATGATGATTGCATCCTTGGTTAAGGTGTTTGTTCCTTTTTTGTAATACTTATGACAGAATATCTAGCTGTTTGATGTTCATGCTCCATAAAGGATGTTTACTCTCTACTTTATGTTAATACTTGTACATATATACTAGTATATATGTATATGTACATATATATTGTAGTATATATGTACATATACTAAGTATATATGTACATATAAATACGTGTACATATTTACTGGTATATATGTACATATACATATATAATGGTATATATGTACAATGTATTTTTTTGTACATATATACAAGTATATATGTACATGTACATATACATATAATTAGTATATATGTACATATACATATATACCAGTATATATGTACAAGTATTTATATGTATATATATACTCAGTATATGTACATATATACTACAGTGTATATGCACAAATATATCATTATATATGTATAGATATACTAGTATATATGTACATATATATTGTAGTATTATATGTAACTAGTGAAATGCTATTATATATGTATATATATACTGAAGCATTATATATTTATCAAAATAAAACTTTATTTATTTATTTATTTTGATTTGATTGACTAGTTTAATTTTCATAGATATATGGTACCATAATATTTTTCAGAAAGAAGGTTGTAGAAAAGAATGAATTTTTAACTAGACATCATGTGCTGCGACTTGGATAGCTTTGTCGCAGTAGAAAGATGGTGACCAGAGGAGCTGGGGGAGAAAAAGCAACGTTAATTTTACGGAAAAATTATACTTTTTGCAATGTCTTTAGATATATTGAAGAAGAAGATCTAGTAAAATTTTGTTATGTTTTTATTTTAAATATGTAAAACAAGGGTTGCGTAGATTACAGTTATTCAATATTATTATGCAAAAAATATTTTCATAATCCTGTGTTTCACATGAGCATGGTGGAGTGCTCCATTTTTCTATGTTCAAGTTTTTTATTGATTTGTTGATGGTTATTGTTGCTGACGATCAGTCTTCATTTCATCTGCTAGTTTTTTTGTTAGCTTGTCAGCTCGGTCATGGCAAGGCAGAGCAACACCCATATAGGCCTTGGGACATGAAGAGAGTTCTGGTTGCAGGGAGGCAAGATGCAAACTTTGATGTGCCAAGCATGGATCGTGGCTTGTCTTCCAGGTTTTTCTCTGACAGTTTTCAGAGATATTTTCCTAAATTTAAATACTTTTCGCATTTTCTTATTTATGGTGATAGTGAAATATTGTTCCATCTTTGTGAAGTATAATTGGGATAATACCAATTTGTTGTAGTTTTGTGTCATCTAAGATTATGTGATTATATATATCTACATATAATATATAGTATATACGTACATATATACTATAGTGCATATGTACGTATATACTGAGTATATATGTGTGTGTATATACTGAGTATATATGTACATATATACTAAGTATATATGTCCGTATATATCAAGTATATATGTACATATATCTAGAGTATAAATGTACATATATACCAAGCATATATGTATGTATATACTGAGTATTTATGTACATATAATACTGGAGTATATATGTACATATATACTGATTATATCTACATATATATTATTGTATATGTACATATATACTCAATATATATGTACATATATACTATGTATATATGCTCATATAATACTGCAGTATATATATGTATATATATACTTAGTTTAAATGTACATATAATACTGCAGTATATATGTATATATATACTTAGTTTAAATGTACATATAATACTATAGTATATATGTACGTATACTATAGTAATATATGTAGCTAATGAAATATTAATATATATGTATATATACATTATAGTATATGTGTACATATTTACTATAATATTATATATTTATTTAAACATAACTTTTTTTATTGATTTATTTTGATTTGATTGACATGTTTACATTTTATACAGATATGGTACCACAATAATCCTCATACGAAGCTTGTATAAGTGAAGGGATTTTTTAATAGAAACGATGATCCACGACTATGATAGCTTTGTTGCACTAAAAAGATGGTGACCGGAGGGGCTGGGGGAGAAAAAATAATATAAATTTCAGTGATAGATTATATAGTATGCATTGTCGTTAGATACATTGATGAATAAGATGTAAATAATAAAATTTTGTTATGTTTTTGTTTTTACTATGTAAAATATTGTATCATAATAATTATTAACTGATTTTAATTTTTGTAAATTATAAATTATCATTTATAGTTTCTGTTTTTATTCAATTTAATATAAAAATATAAAATGATTTAATTATATTTTTTGGAAAAAAAAATAAAATAGCGAAATTAGTTTTGAAATAAAAATAGCTAGGGATTTTTCTCATGCTAATTTAGTTAGGTAATTTTTGGAAGCTTCAAATTAAGGTAAAAATTAGCTAGGGAAATTATTATTTTAGCTAGGGAATTTTTCGTTGCTAATATTTTTTAGCTAGGGAAAATTTCTCTCATTAATCTTTAGTGATGAGGACTTTAGCTTGGGAAAGGTTCCAATGTTAATCTATCATTAGTTCCAGTTTTGTAATGGAAAAAACTTATTTAGCTAAGAAATTTTTCCTAGCTATTTGGGATTTTTCTCGCGGTAATATAGATAGATAGATTGATAGACAAACAAATAGGTAGACAAATTGATTGAGAATTAGATAGACATATTGATAGACATATAGATAGAAAGAAAGGCAGATAGAAAGATTGATAGATAGACATATAAATAGATAGATCAATAGACAGATAGTTAGATAGAAATATAAATAGACATATAGTTAGACAAATAGATAGACAGATCATTAGACACATACTTAGACAGATAGATAAACAAATAGATATAGTCATATTTAGATAGATAGAAAGATAGACATATAGATAAATAGATAGATAGACAAATAAGTAGACATATAGATAGACAGATATATAGACATATAAATAATTAGAATGATAAATAGATAGACATATAGATGGATATACTTATATATAGATAGATAGACAAATAGATTAAGAGATTATTAGACACATTTATATAGATAGATATATAGATAAAAAGATATACTCTGAAGAAGAAAAGCGTAGAGTGATGACTGCACTTTGAGTGAGGCAGTAGCAGTCTTCGAAGACCAAGGCCTATAATATCTAGTGCTCCCCTTCCCTATTCTTTCCGAGAATCTTTCTAGGAGCTAGTGGTAAATAGGAAGATGTCTCGCCTCGAAGATAAAGGAATACAAATCCAATGTTTAGGACTCACTCTTCTTTGTGGATAGCATATATATATATATATATATACAGATAGAGAGAGAAATAGATCGATAGATTGATTGATTGATTGAATAATAGATAGATAAATAGATAGATAGATAAATAGATAAACAAATAGATATAAAGATAGATAGACAAATATATAGATTGTTAGATAGATAGATAGACATATATAAAGAAATATAGATAGACATATAGATATATAGATAGATAAATATATTGACAAATATATGGACATATAAATAGATAAATACATAAATAGATAAATAAATAAATAGACAAATAGATAAATAGATAGATAGATAGACAGATCGACAGATAGATAGATAAATAGACAGATAGATAGATATGTAGTTAGACAGATAGATTGACAAATAGATCGATAGATAGATAGATAGACAAATAGATAGACATATATATATAGACAAATAGATAAGCACTACAAGAAAAATCCCAAATATCTAGGGAAATTTCCCTAGCTATATAAGTTTTTTTCGTCACTAAAATAAAATAATGACTGATTAATGACGAATGTTTACCAAGCTTAAGTGCTCGTAGCAAAATATTAACGAGTAAAAAAAATTCTCTATCAAATTTTTTAATGACAGAAATTCCCTAGTTAATTATATTTTTTTCCCTTGCTAATTTTAATCATAATTAAGAATAATAATTAATGATTTTCGACTGAATATGTACAGAAATATACCTAGCTAAATAAGAGTGGAAAAAATCCCAACTATTTTTATTCCAAATCTATTTTTACAATTTATCTTTTTACATTAAATTTGATTACATATATTTAATATTTTATATAAAATTAATTTAAACATATACTGTAAACCATTTTTTATAATTAACAAAAACCAAAAACAATTCAGAAATAATTATGATACAAAAGTTACATGGTTAAAACAAAAACATAACATAGGTATATAATCATTTAAAACTAAATCATCATCTTCATCATTAACTTGTTAATTTTTGCATGGCTCTCCTGCGTGGGTTCTCTACTGGAACTTAGTGTGCTATCTATCTCATCAAGGCTGCTAACTATGACTCCATATAGGTCATCTACTATTGCATTGCTTTCTTCATTTCTTTTATTTCATTATTCACTTCTTTCATTTCTTGCATATGCATCAATTCAAACTTAAATGATACGAATAATGGCAACTTATTAATTTTGCAAAAATTATAGATATGACCATCATTTATATAGTATTTACCAATATGCATGATGAATAGTGACTGAGAGAATTATGGAGTTTTCCAGCACATATATCTCAATTACCAATCATTATGCATAATTTCATCATTAATAAAAATACTGACGCAAACAATAATATTGACCCTATTTGATATGTCTTTTCTTCCTACAATATCAACATTATATAAATAATATTTTGTATTTACATATTCATAACATACCACAACTTTCCTAATTTATTACCAAGAGTGGACCAGTGTCACATACAAATACATACCAAACTTTCTATCAACTTTTTTAGCTTATTCTCCTTTCACACTATTGTGCATGCCTAGTGTGCACAGTATGAGTTAGGATTTGGTACATATAAAGGTGCAAAAAATTGCTAATTTATGGATGCCTTCAATTGAAATGAAACTACTAGTGATACCAAGGGCACAATGAGCAAAATGAGCACCTTCATTTTCCCAAAAAAAAATAGCTACAATGCAGCTAACACCATGGGTAGTGCACACGTACACAATGCTGTTTTAGTGCACATTTAGACTATGTTGTTATAGAATACATGTTCTATCTCTAATCATTCAATAACACTCAAAAAAAATAAAAAAATTTGCAGATTATCTGATGGATCAATAGCAGCAAAAAAAAGCATAACTAACCTCCAGATTTTCTGTAATGGGATAACCATGCAGATGGCTATGAAGCCATTTTCTAGTTGTCAAGTGCTACAAACGGATGATTGTCTCACTTATGATTAAATCCCCTTGCTTTAAATCTATCACTGATAGTTCATGCCTAACAATCTAGAAAGGAAATCTCACTTCATATATACATATATATGTATATAAGTATATAAGTATATGTATATGTCTATATTAATACATATACATATCTATGTGTACGTATGCATATATGCCTACCTATATGTGTGTGTGGAATGACTATTAAGATATTTCTAGTGATCATGTATATATGTATGTGTGTATGTACATGTGTATCTGTGAATTTGTAGATGCGCATATGTATATATGATATGTCCACAAAAAAACACGCAAATATATACACATATGTGTCTTAGTGAGTATAAATGTATTTATCTATGCATGAAAAAACATATATATGTGCTATGTGCAAGTGCATGTATGTTTGTACATGCACACATGCATGTGTGTTGGGTGTTGGGATATCTACAAAATAGTAATAAAATAGTATTGTATGTAGTACAAACAAGATTAAGAAATCAACAAAATAAAATTAAGCATCTACAAACATCATCATCAATAGCAAAACTCAGTTTCAACATTAATGGTAATAGCTATATAAATTTCATGAAACTCAAGTTCTTGCTTTTGGGAATTTATTGCTCATTGTGTTTCTTCGACATTTTATTTTGAAGATTCCCACATGATGATTATAAATAAGATCTTGAGAAATTATCTATAATCAAAAAGAAAAAAAAACTCCATAATTCTCTGTCTCCTTTGTTATTTATCCATCAGCAACCCTAAATTAGCACTGCTAAAGGTATACTAAAGATGAGCCACTCATGCTCATAATCTTGAGTTTGACATTGCAATTCCGGGACTAAATCTAGATGAAAATCTCTATATTACCTTCAACCCAATATGCAAGATGAATACTGATTGAGAGAATTACAGAGTATCGCGGCATATATATAGCATTTTCCAATCATTCTGTAAAATTTCATCCATACAACAAATATTGTATTTTCAATAGACTTTATTCCAACATGGAAGAAATAAAATAATTATCCAATAGCAATTGGAACCATCAACCATAGAAAATTTAGTAATAGATTGTTGATCATTGCCATAGCCATATGGGACATTGTGAGAATGAAGCTTGTATTTTGTCTAGGCACTAGAGAGTTCATTAGGGCACTGAAGCAACATCACTACGAGGAGCACTTACAGTTACCCCATCATCACCATCAGCTGTTGGTCGTTTGCTCGACTTGCATCCAGCTTCAATTGTGAATAGCTACAGCTCTTACTTCATTAACAAGATCAACAAAATGACCATAATCTGGAAGTAAAGTGGACTTGCCATAGCTCACATTGATGAGATCACATTTATGCTGCATAAATCAGGTGGCAGTGTTCACAGTGCATGCGTGTGTGGAAAGGTAGTGGGCAGTTATATGCATGTAGTGTGGCATGCTTATGAGGTGGTTTGCGTAGTGGATGCATTTAGTGTGTTATTGTAGTGTGCAAAATAAGTATAGTACTAAAAAATTAAAAAAACAATAAAAAATGATTTAGTGTGTGGGTTATATTTTGGCTGATAAATATTTTGACTGATAAATATTTTGGCTGCACCAATATCTATTGGCCCGCACTAAAGGAAGTAATCTAACTTTCTTATGGTGACATTTGGTTCTCCTCTTTTCAATGCAGGTTCAAGCTGCATCAATTTTAAAGGCTCAAATAGCATGAATACAAACACAAAAACTCTCATTTTTCAGCAGAAACATTTCAAAAAACAAAAAAAAAATAAAAATCAAAATCAAAAATCAACATGAACATTTGACACTTGAAGTCACCAACTTCCAAAATTGATGATGTGTTTCCACAGCATATGTCCTACAAAGAATCAGGGTTAGGTTAGTCATTCAAGCAAAGAACAAAACTAGAATCAAAAAAAATAATGCCACCAAAAAAATCTTATCTTGTTTAGCTACACATAGGCAAAATTAATTTTCCCGCAAGTTATTCACTATTCCTTCTTCAATAAGTGAGGAGATAAGAGCTTTGAGACTCCAAATCCAGTTAAAGACTTGCGTTGGAGTAGCTCATTCAACTTATCATCGTATATTATTCTTTGCCTATCTGATAGATCAATTTATAAAAGCAAGAACATCTAACAATTAATTGAAATTGAAGAATAGCACCACTAATTCTCATTGTGGGAGGGTGAAGATAATGGATGTTGGCATACCTGTAGATAATTTCCTTTTAAATTGTCTCACATCTTATTTACAACAATTGAACATGATTATTCATCATCACCTATACCAATAAATTTTATGAGAGCGTCTAAAAGATGAACAGGATACTAGAAATCCAAAAGTTCAAAAATAAATAACATAAACCAAAATAGTTCAAAAATAATTATGATACAAAAGTTACATGGTTAAAACAAAAACAAAACATAGTTTCATCAACATTTAAAACAAAATCATCCTCATAATTAGATGATGCAATTTTGCTTCAATTACAGATTCCTAGCATTACAAATATAGACTGATTAGAGATACAAAGAATTATAGACATTAACATTAACATAATTTGTGGAAAACTACAATAAAAAGATAATTTAGTAAAGAAAACTTACATACACATCAATTAAATACCCGATCAATACAAATGATGGGAACTTTTTAATTTAGCAAAAATTATAGATATGACCATCACTTATATCTTTTGCTGATTAGATATTTTAAAAAAACTACATTTTGGCAAGAGTAGCCTGCGAAGGCTTTTTTTCACAATTCCCAAATAGTCTATGTGACAAAAAAATGGGATTAGATCATAGTCAAAATTTTGAAAGTCATTATTAAATGACTTGTTTCATCTTGTTTTATTTTATTTTTTTGTATTCATTTAGTTGTACAAAATTATTTTTGATAATTTATAATTTTTTGTATATGTGACAAAAAAATAGCAAGTTTTTATGTATAGAAGAAATTTATCATAATATTTTAATAATTTACTTAAAGATTATTTGCATACACATCAATTCATACCTAAAAAATAAAGAAGGAAGGGAACTTATTAATTTATTAAATAGATATGACCATCACTTATTTACTTTTTTCGATTAGATATTAAATTGATAAAGTAATTTTTTGTATTGAAAGCCTATTTTCATTTTCTATGATTGTTGTTAGCTCTCATTATATGATATTTTTAATTTAATCTTTTATGAGCACACATAACACATTAACATATTATTTAATACAAAAAAAAATAAAAAAAATGTACATTTTGGCAAGGGCTGCCTAAGAGGGCTGCCCTTGCCAATTTCTAATTTTTTGTATATGTAACAAATAAATTAGCAAGTTTTTTGTGTACATAATTATATTAGTACACATGTTTCATTGTAAAAAAAATAAAAATATACATGTAAAGCAAACATAGACTGTACTAAATAAGCAACTTCTCATTCACAGCACATCTACTACTTTGGATATATATACTGTATGCACATTTTTTTAAATATAATGGTTGATTCTATTACTATTCAAATTATCTATCATATTACTTATGTGAACATTATATAATGATGGAATAATTACTTATTATAAATGTATACACGAAATAAGTCGCCATGCATGGCCAGTGTGCTTTGAGAATGCATGGTATCTTGCTATTCTTTGAAATTTAAATATTAAACAAGACATCAAACTAACAATTCTTAATCAATTAATTCAAATATTATTTCTAATTGGTACCCACATTTTACCAAAAATAATGATCAACATGATATTTTCCAAAAATAAATACAATTATTAATAAAGATAATAAAGTATCTCGACTTATTTAAACTCTCAACTCAGCTATATTCCCAAATGTCATTGTGAAAATAAATAAATTTTTACTCATACAAATTTGACATTGAGAATATAAAATTCTAATATATGTTTTTGTGATAGTTCTCAAAATATATCATACAAACATCTCTAATACTAGGATTCAATATTCTCGATTTGACTAGAAATGAATGACTAAGTAAAAATAATCTCTGATACCACTGTCACATAATTACACACACTTTATTGAGGCCAACTTTGGATAAAGATTTTTCAAACACAATCTCTGATACCATATAAAAATCTACTAAAAATAATTCAAACAAAATGTTAGAAAGAAAAAAAATATACAAATATACTCAATCAACAAACTAAAAAAACCTAACTTATATAGAAATCAAAAAATTTACAAGGATAACTCATATGTTGGTTACATTAACTACTAAGTAAAAATAATTATAACAAAAATAGTTGTTGTAATAATTATTAAATTTTTACATGAATATATTTAAACCTCAAAATATTACTTTTTTAATACATATTAAATTTTAAAATACATTTCTACAAAATTTAGTCTTTACTTTCTTGAGCATGTAACGAACCACAAAATATGTTATTCTGGAATATATTTAACCTCAAAATAATATAATTAAAAAAAATAAATATTTGATTGAACTATTAAAAAGCTTTTTATAGGAACCAAGTAGTTTCATGATAATTTTGAAATATAAAATTCTAATCATACATTACAAGATAAATCATATCTCTCACCATTTTAGTTTATTTCTGAGTATTTGAAAGTACCTATTTGAAAAATAATTTTTGTAGAAATGAGAAAATAATATTTAATTATCATTGAGTATGCATTCAATAAATATTTGAGTACTAAAAAAGAGAATAAATGGTACTCTCCAATTACAAATATAGACAAAATTAGTGTTACAAATTTATTCTTTAAGATGATGGTTTTTTATGATTATATTTTGGTTGTTAATGATGATGAACCATTAAAGACTTATCCATTGAAAATTAGATATAAATGCTTCTATAGGTTCTCTAAAAAATTGTGTATCTTTATTCTTAGAATCTTTCAAAGTTATTGCATCACATTATCAAAGATTTTAAATCTCTATAATTCTTTATTTTTTTCCAATAATATAGTAAGATGTTAAAAGCTTGTACTGATTAAAATGAAAAAAATTGTAATATAAAAGTTTCTTTGCCCATAAATTCCTCTCTAGGTATTATTCCTATCAATCAAATTTATTGAGTTCAAATTGTCATGAAATTCAAGAATACGATATCTTTCATCTTAGAGAAAATATGATGAGAAAACATCTTATCAAACCATTGATAAATCTCTTGTAGAGATTAAATGATCATGAAGATGATTTTATTAAATGTAATCTTTTAATTATTCTGTGAACGATATAACAAAGTAATACTATATATCCTATCAAAGAAAATTTATCTAACTCAAAAATTTCCTATTCAATCAAATTCGGGATACCACAAATTTTCTTTCAATGTACCCTTACATTATGACTGACAACATATCATGTGAGAAGAAATGCACGACCTTCAATCAATATAGATACTATTATTCTTAATAAGTTATCAAAAGTGATTTATTTGTTAATTTTAAATAAAAAAAATAATTCTTCTAAAGAACATGAGAATGAAAAACTCATAGAACAACCACCCAAAAAATAATTTAATTATTTATTTGCTTTATATTTTATCATGTTATTTCATAAATATTATATTTTTATTACTATATATGAAATAAATTTTTTCTGATATAATTAAAAATAAAATACCTTGTAAGGCTTAGGTACTTTCTTGAAATTATAATTATAGGTCATCAAAATATAATTTTATATTGACAAAAAAATATTATAAATATTTTTGCAAAATTAAACTTTTAGATAGTACATTAAATTCACTATCAAAAAATTATTATCAAATATATTATATTATCAAAATAATAAGTTATTTCTCAGGTTATACTAGATAGTTACATATGAACATTATTCTTTAAAAAATTTAATATTTAATGAAATCTCTAATACTTCATATTTCTTTTAGAGATCATACTGATACACATGAGATTGATTATTCAAATTATAGTTTGATATCAACCGCCAAAGAAGAAAAAGTATATTAAATTATTATATTTTTCTTATAAATAATTGTATTTCTTAAAAAAATAATAGATAAAAAAAATTATTCGATGATTTTGTGCAAAAAGATTAATTGTTAGGTCATAAATACTCTAATTTATGAGCTTCTTTGAATTATATATATTTGATTAGAGAGAGTGAATTTTCAATTTTTTGAAAAAAATATGCACTATTGTGACAATGATGCAATCATAGACATAGTTTCCAATGGCATTTTCTAAGAAAGAATAAAACATATATATATTAATTTTCAATTCAACAAAAAATACAAAATAAAATAGGTTGAGTATTATTGTACATACATCTATTCAAGATCAAGCTCAAACATTTTTGCTAAGCACTATAATGATCATAATTTTTTTTATTCTAAGCTGAGTATACAAGATATATTATATATTCATATACTAGCTTGATAAGATTTGATGAGATCATGACATGATATTTCTATCATTACATGTGTCAATTATTAAAAAAAGTATTTTTATCAATCATATATATTTTTTTAATGAACACGTGTCACCCCAAGTTGGTAATTTATTCACACTTGTTTTTTACCACAGAAAAATAAAGAAACTAACTGGAATTTTTAAATGATTAATAGAGACAATTAGAAAAATTGAGTTCATGTTTTTGGGCAGAACTTGCATGTCAATGAGCTTTCCTGGTACCCACCAATGCCCTATGTTGAAAACCATAATATCTCAATCGATCCACTATTCATTAATGTCATCCAACATATTCAGTCGAAGTGTTAACATGTCCCACTTAGGTGAATGTTTGGGAACTCGGCCATGTTTTACCAAAAAAATGGAACCAAAAAATTCTATAGTGAAATTAAAGGCGTGAAACCTGACACCCATAAATTTGATCTGTTTAGTTATGTTATTATTGTTTACTTCATAAACACTCGTTTTATCTTCCACCTTCGACATGAGCAAACTAATCAAAGATTCCCATTGTGTTCTACTCATTGAATCACCAACAAACATAATTCTTTTATTCCTCAATATTTCTAAAATTTCATGCACATCTAGCCTTGGAATATGATAGTCTGTAGGTTTCCATCTCTGCCTCAGATACTGCCTATCCTTTATTCCTTTTCGCATACAAATAAATCCTAGCTCTATAAAAGGGCATTCTGAAGCATTGTAAGGAGGATAGCTATTATCTACAATCCAATTTCCATTAAAGAAATGATAATTCCTCGAAGAATCATTATATTTTGAAACCGAAAGCTCGTGCAATACATGTGTTAAGCTTGGTAGGACATAGATGTAGCTCCCACAAATAGAAAATTAAAATGAGACACACAATCATATAACAAGTACGAAAACCACTTGAAAGACTAAGCTTGATCGATATCGCACTTTCGGAATTGCAATGGCCAAAAATTTAGGGCTAAGAATCACTAATCCCCTCTAATTGAATGATTTGTTCTTTCAAAGGTTTTCACCATCTCATCATATGATAGTGCTATTATTTTTCAAGATACACGTACATTGAGAGGAAAACTAATTGAAGATTGCTATCTGTAAAGATATCTCAAGCAATAATTAGTTTGATTCAAAAAATGCTTATCTAACCATGAAGGAATGACATGCTAACTTGATGAGACTGATTCAAAAACTAATTCTAGCACCGCTACTACCACTACCATCACTAGCGCCACTGTTATCACTACCACTACTACTACCACTACAATGGTTAGCACCACTAATAATAGGCTTTTACATATCTATAATAGGCTAAAAATCTATCCAAAAAATTCAGAGAAACACAAACATATTCACAGATCTATAAAAATAGTTAATATAGGCATGAACAAACACAAATAAAAGTTGATTGTCATACAGTTTCAACAAAAATTTAATTAAATAATTTAATATTTTTAAATTAAATTTTATAAAAATAGAAACTATAAATAAAATTTTTAAATTAAACAAAAAAAATTCATTTAATAACTTATTTTAATACAATATTTTAAATAACTAAAACAAAAAAATAACAAAAAATATATTACATTTTATTAATCAATGTATTTACCGACTGTGCATAAAGTATTATCTATCAATGCATTGACGTTGCTTTCTCTCCCTCTGCTCCTCCGACCACCAACTTTCTACAGCAAAAATGCTGTCTGAGTCACGGTGCTTAATATTTGTTGAAATATGTCTTCACTTATGCAAGATTCATATGAGAAACAATGCATTACCATATCTGTATGAAATTTAAACCACCAAATAAAATCAAAATAAATAAATAAAAAACTATGTTTTGGTAAATATATATGTTGTAGTAAAATGTACATATAAACTAGCAATTCACTCGTACATATATTACTGTAGTATATGCACATATAAACTACAATTTTATGCATACATATATATTGAGTACATATATATACTCAGCTTATATATACATAAAATATTATAGCATTATATGTATGTATATACTGACTATATACATACGTATATACGGCATTTGTTTCCATTGCAGCTACTCCTGTTGTCCATGCCGTTGCCTTTGCCAATACCTCTACCACTACCTCAGCCACTGCCACTACCGATGCCACTATTGCTGCCACTGCTGCCACTGTCGGTGCTGCAACTACTGCTATTGCAATTACCAGTGCAACTACTGCAGCCCCCGCCACCACCGCTGCCACCGCCATTGCCACAGCTAGCACTGATGTTGCTGCTGCAGCTGATTTCGCCTCTGCTACTACTGCTATTGCTCTAGTTGCTGCCGCCGCTGCCTCAGCTACTGCTATTGTCGCCACCATCGCCGCTGCTGCTACCGCTGCTACTACCGCTGCTACAGCCGCTATCATTGCTGCCGTTGCTGCCGTCGCCGCCACCGCCGCCTCTACTAAAAATAGGATTTTACATACCTATAATAGACTAAAACTCTACCCAAAAAATTCTGAGACACAAAAACATATTCACAAATATATAAAAACAACTATTATTGACATGAACAAACACAAATTAAAGTTGATTTTCATATACTTCAACAAAAATCCAAAAGATGTCTAGTAATTATGTTTAGAGATAAAGAGAGTGCAAAAATAAAATGTTTTTAGAATAATAAATATAAGATAAGCTAGCCCTCTTTTTGATAAAGCTTAAATCGTTAAAAATGAGATTCAATCACTAGAAGGACTGTGGTAATGTCTGAATGCTTTGAATTTGAATTTTTTGTTTTGTCTCACATAATGTGTACTGAAAATATTCATAATTTGGTTAATCGGAAAAGCAAAAAACAAAACCAGAATAAAAAAAATTGAAACCTATAAAAAAATATCATAATTATTAGCTACACATACAAAAATAAATAACAGTTCAGATATAATTTTCATACACAATCATCCTCATAATTTGTACGGAATGCTAGCCTCTCCTGCAATGATCATAGCTAGATCTCTGAATGCAATCTATTGTGCCAATGCTGCTAACTATGACTCTATATAGGACATCTATTGTTGCATTATATTTTTAATTTCTTTCATCTCATAATTCTTTTCTTTAATTTCTTGCATTTTTCCATCAAATTAGTTATCTACTCACCCTTCTTTTTAATTTTAGTCTCCATAACTACAATATGTTCATTTTTTTCTAGTGCTTGTTCGATAGCTTCATCCACAATTGCTGAGGTAGATGAATTAGAAGCACGACTGCTACAAAAAAATGCTACTCCCTTAGAGCCGATTCCGTACACTCGCTACTTCTTTCGACCTCCTATTGTCTCCAAATAAATAGGATCATAGTCAATTGGTTGAAGATCCATAAAACTCTCAACTTGTTGATCAGCAGCTGTCCACGTTCCTCCATTAGGTCTTGGAATAAAAATAGAGAAAAAAACTATTCTAGATATACAAAAAATAAAATAAATATTTTGAATTCAAAACATTTTTCATAATGTACTGTAGTTTTATAAAATCTATTTAATAATAGAATTTTTTATAGCAATCAACTGAGACTTGTTGTCAACATACTGACCATCCACTTTTTTCACATGCATCTTCCTGAAAATCTCATAAAAATTTGGATCTTGACTCAATTCTCCAGCCTAGAATTTGTTTTTATTAAGTCATAAAAAAACAAATGATAAAAAGATTTAACTAAATTAATAAAACCATCAAGAGATTTTATTTATTGGACTATTAGGACAACCACAAAATATAGATATGTTTAGAATTTAAAATTTGTACCAAATCTCAAGCGTACTCAATGCTCGATTTTGAACCTCCAGTGTGTCGAGAGATTCATGTACCTAGTCCAGCTACCTCACTTCATTGAATTTTTGTGGCAATATTTAATTTTTTTTTTCACATATGGCTCCTCCCAATAATTAAGCCACTCGGGTCAGTCTTCCTCGGATATAAAATCAGGCCTTTCTTTCATTTTCTTTAATTTATGGACAAAATCAGAATACCATTTAGCAACTTTGATATCCCATAATGACTTTATCTTTCCATCCAATTTGGGTGCCCATGTGCACTAATTTTATAAATAGAAAAATGACAAAAGAATTTATATTAACTACAAGAAAACAATTATTTACTGCTTGAATAATAATCAGCATAAAAGTTAAGTAATTAGATATTTATTTTTCAATGCTTTTGTTTTGTTATTTTTACCTGAAAGTCATTAAAATATGACTCTTTTGTCGATTCAGATACTTTCTTCAAGGAGAACGCTTTAGAATTAGTTATTTTCTTGAAAGCCTTTATAATTATAGTCGAACACTTGTGAGCTGGAATAAAACTGTACAAACAAATCATAATAATTTTAAAAAAAACCTCTGACAGTAACATCAAAAAAAAAATTCAATTTATTTTTACATATTTATTTTACCTCTCATCCACAATCTCAATACTTTAAACTGACTACAGAGGAAGGAACTACATTTGATGATGTCGTTGGTATTATAAATGGGAGAATAATCAGTGTAAACTATGGTGTAGGAGATAGAGATGGATACAAAGTGTGTGTAGGAAGCACAATTGGTGGTTGGCTTACATTTGATAAAGGTGATAGTAAAGGTCTCAAAGATGGTGATGGTGATAGAAATGCAGATGGTGATTGTGATGTTTAAGTCTCGATATGGTGGCTATGAGATGGGACTGATTTGCAACATGGTGTAACATACTAGTTGAATTTGATTCATTTCTATGTCCATGTCAACCTCCACCACAACCTCATCCTTTAGCCTCCATCTGCTGTACAAAATAAAACATAGAACAAAAATAGGGATATGATGAACAAGCATGCATTTTCGAATAAAACACACCGATAGATTTCAATAAAATATAAAAAGTCTTTGATAATTTAAATTTATAATAAAATTATAACAATTTCAAATTATAACAAAAATAGTGATAGATTTTGTCTGATTCCGATAGAAGTTCTAACTCATCTGCAGATATAAATTGATCATCTTCAATTTCTATTGTGTCACCATTTGAGTCACATAAATTTTTTGGATCTTCATTTACATTTAAAGGCTCAAAATTATTTATGTCATCTTCCTGGAATGCCGGTGCAATTTCTAAGTCTGCACTTCTTTGTTGCAATATTGGTACTTGAAATTTTGATCGAGCTTTGATTTTGTAAATCGCTCACTAAACTCTCTTATCATGAGATAAACTCGGATTTGTAAAATAATTAACTAAGTGGCTTGAACTGCCATAATAAATGGCTCATATCGATTATATCTGCATTTATGGTTAACATCTACTAGCTTATAATCCAAATGAATCTTTGTGCTCACATTTCATGTAGGATCAAAGCACTCGCACTTAAATAATACAATCCTGTTGTTTTCGAGTCCAGGATACTCCAACTCGATAACCTCTTTGAGTTGACCATAATAATCAATCTCAACTGCACTATAATCTGAGCCTTTAATGCATACACCACTATTCATTGTTATTTTAGAAGAACCATGCCCGATTGTGTGAAATTTATATCCATTAACAAAATACCCAAGATAGGGTTTCACATATCTAAACGGGCATTTACTTAGATTCTAAATGAAAATATTTGAATCTCCATTTGAAGGATCAATTGCATGTGACAAATTAAAAAAAAATTATATTAACAAATAAAAGATACTAATAAATTAAATAATTCAAAAATATAAAACTTAATTATTCTCACATAATTTTTTAACTAATTCGCAAATTCAGTTTCTAGCATATAATCGACATCTTTGCTGGAAATTGATGGATGTCTATATTTTAACAACTCACTATAAATACTGCACAAATATAAAAAGAGAGTAAAAAAAGTATATCAATTTTTAATAATTCCTATTAAAGATTAAACTAAACTATTATTAAATCTGCAACCATTTTGGGTATACATATTCAATATATGGTGCAACCTCCTCATAATTAAGTAAAACGTAGCTCCGAGTTGCTTTGTACTCTTCATCTGTCATACATATTTTCATTGCTCTTCCAAATGCTCTTCAAGGGTTCTTGAAGAATGATAGTTTGTCCATAGAATCATCTTTTTCCATCACATGACCTTAATAATTCCGTGGCATATTTATATTCTTTGTATTGATATGATCCTCAAAATAATAAGAACAAATTGATGATGCTTCTTCTACTAAATATGCATTGCAAATTGAACCTTCAACTTTTGCCTTGTTTCTAACATTCAATTTCAACATACGAAGATACCTACATCCATAATGTTAGGTTTCAATTAGATTAAATTACAATAATACTTAATGTACTAAATAATAAAACACATCAAATTATATGTATTTACCTCTCAAAAGGCTACATCAACTGAATTGCACTGGCCCTGCAATCATTCCTTTATATACCAAATAAACAGGAAAATGCTTCATCGAGTCAAAAAAATTCGGTGAGAATATCCATTCAAGCTTACAAATAATAAGTGGAATGTCATTCTCCAGCCTCACCAAGTCATCTTTTTTGATTGTGATTGTAGTTAGCTATTTGAAAAACAAACTAAGTCTATAAGGACCTTCCAATCACTTAGTGGAAGTAATTCATGGAATGCAATTGGTATTAATCTCTGCATAAATACATGATAGTCATGACATTTCATTCCAAATTACTTCAGATTCTTTTTATCCACACATTTACTCATATTTGACACATATCCATCAAGGAATTTCAAATTTTTAACCTATTCACACAATATTTGTTTTGCCTTCTTATCAAGTGTGTAGCAAGCTTTAGGGAATTTACCTATTTCCTCATTCAGTTTCAATTCAGGACACCGACTGTAATCATTCGGCTCTTGTCTTGATTTTAAAGTATCTTTTGTTTTTCCATCTATATTAAAGGTAGTGTTGAAAACATTGTCAAAAACATTTTTCTTTTCAATATGTATTACATCTAAGTTATGATCAATTAAATTGGTCTTCCAATAGGGCAAGTCCCAAATATCATCTCTTGAATCTCTATCATAATTTGCTTATTGATCCATTACTTCCAGTAACTTCATTTTTAGTTACCTTTTTCAAACCCAAACTATGAATCTCTATCATAATATCATCTTCTGAACGAACTGCTGGTGCAACTGTCATCACTGTTTATATTTTAGAAATGCAATTCTATTTCTTCGAAATGAATGATTCGCATAGAAACTTACGATGGTTATCAAACTATGACTATTTACCACTAAATTTGAGGATAAATATATCAAAATTTTTCATGCAATATGGGCATACGAATCACCCTGCAGTACTCCAGCCAGACAACATAGAATATACAGAAAAGTCACTTACTGTCCACATATGAGCTGCCTGCATAATGAAATTTTGTTTTTTTGAGATATCATATGTATTCACGGCAACATCTCATAAATGATTTAACTCTACAATAAGAGGCTGTAAGAAAACATCCAGCATGTCTTTCGGATTTTTTGGCCCTAGAACCAATATTGACAAAAACATATATTGTTCCTTCATACAAAACCACGGAGGTAAGTTATAAGGGGTCACTATCACTGGCCATGTTGAATACTATTGTTCATATTGCCCAAATGGCTGAATTCCATTAGTGTAGAAACCCAATCTCAAATTTCGACTTTCTGCGATAAAATCTTGATGTATATAATTAAAATGCTTCCAAGTAGGTTAATCTAATGGATGACGCATTACCCCTTCTTCAACCTCATGCTCGTAATGCCACCTCATATCATTTGGTGTAGTATTTGATGAATATAGTTTTTATAATCGAATAATTAATAAAAAATAATACATCTTCTGAAAGACAACCATCAATTTTTGTCACGTATCTACAATACGAGGTGCCTTCATAAATCGTGGATGATCACAAAACTTACATCTAATATAATCACTATCACCACCCCAATATAACATGCATCCATTTAAACAATAATCAATTTGTTTCACTAGTAGACCCATTCATCATAGTAACTTCTTAGCATTGTAAAAGTTGTTTGTGATCAAATTATTATCCGGAACAATCTCATTCATCAGTTCTATCACCTAATCATATAATTTTCAGACATATGATTTTCTGTTTAATCCTCATTTATCGAGCCACGAGTGACAATTTTTAATGTGTTTTACAACCATGCCACAACTCTTTATCTGCAACTTTAAGTATATCATAAAATTTTTGAGCTTTAGGATTAGGTGGTTCATCCACGTAATCCATATTGAAGTCTACACTAGCAGCTTCCGTGATCATTCTATGGTATGTGTTTGATGATTCTTCACCACAAGAAAACGATTCGATGTCATTATTTTGGTCATTATTCATAGCCAGTGTACTTTCCCCATGATAAAACCAAATAAAATAATTTGGCACAAAGCAATATTTTGCCAAATGATATCTTAGAGTGTTTGTATCACGAAAAATGATATTTTTACACTTGCGATGATTGCATGGACACTTAATTTTTTCTCCATCCAGCAATCTCGATTGACTACATACAAAATTAATTAAAAGTTTCCAGCCCAGTCAAAAAATTTTTATTCAAAAATCTATTAATAACCCTTCTGTACATCCACTAATGATCTGAGCTCATTTTCCCCTATTTTAATTACAAAAAATAATGCCCAATCATTATTTTGAATAAAACATTCTATTACTTCAAAATATATAAATAATTAAATAAATTACATTTATAAATGAATATTTAAAAATTAAATATCATCTATATCTAGGCATTGCATTTGCAGAATCTACATTAATAGATAATGTAATTTTTAGCATGATAAAGATTAATAGATATCACAATTATAATAAAAAATGGGTGCAAAAGGAGATAATGCACAAAAAGGAAAGAAAAAAAAGACATTTAATGTTTATAGGAGGAGAGAGAGAGAGAGTGTGAGAGAGAGAGAGAGATAAGGTGGGGAGAGAGAGAGTGGCAGAGAAATGGGGAGAAGAGGGGAGAGAGAGAGAGAGAGAGAAGGAGGGAGAATGAAAGGGAGAGAAATGGTGAAAAAGGAGAGAGAGAGGGAGGGAGAGAGGGAGGGAGAGAGAGAGGAAGAGAAAGAGGGAGAGAGAAAGAGGGAGAGAGGGGGGGAGAGAACAAGAAATAAAGGAGAGCAAGAAAGAAAATAACAAGAGAAAATGTGTGACTCAAAGAAAAGAAGAATTGAGTGATAGGAAGAATTAGAGAGGGAGAGAGAGAGAGACAGATAGAGAGTAAAGTATTAGAATTAAAAATTATATAAAAGAAAATAAAATTTCTTTTGTATAACCCTATCAAATATTACATCTTTTGTTATACACAAGTTCAAATTTGAGCCTGAGGCCCAAGGGCTGGGATTAGGTAAGAGTACGACCCTTATTTGTATTATACCATATATGAGCCTAATCAATGGACACTCTCATGCTACGTGCTTAAATATTGTTGATATTATATCTTTAACCATTTAATTTCAAATTAGTTCAACAAATTAGTATTATCTCATATATAATTATATGTTAGGATACATATAGTAAATGTAGTTATAAATAGTTACATATAGTTAAACATATAATTATATAGATATATGCATAAAAGTAGTTATAAGTAAATATAAATAAATATATACAAAGTTATAAACAATTATATAGATTTACATATATGTATACATATATGTATACATAATAAAAATAACGTTATATTTATTTATATTAAGTTATTTATAGTTTTAAGAATATTTATATATAGTAATACACATAAAGTTAAACATTGTGTTGTATGTTTTTATAGATATAATTATAAATATTGTTACATGTAGTTATAAATATAGTTACAAGTATAGTTAAGCTTATATTTATACATGTATGTATATATATTTTATCATATAATTTCATATATTTATACATATAGTTATGTATAAGTATGGATATACTAAAAAATATTTTTTATACTAATATATAAAAATGTATATTAAATAAATGTTGTTAATTATATATTTAAATATAGTTATATATATATAGTAAGATAGAATTATTTATAGTTATATGTTAGTATACATAAAATATACATAGTTATAAAAAATTATATATTGTTAAACATTTAGTTATATATATATATATATATATATATTCATACGAGTAGTTAAATTTAGTTATACATAAATATATACAATGTTATAAACAAATATATAGATTTACATATATGTATACATATATGTATAAATAATTAAAATTATAGTTATATTTAATTATATAAAGTTTTATTTAGTTTTACAAATATTTATATATAGTTATATAGATATAATTCAATATGATGCTGTATGTTGTTATACATGTAATTATAAATATAGTTACATGTGATTATACGTATAGTTATACGTATAGTTAAACTAATATTTATACATGTATGTATATATATTTGTTTATATAATTTCATATATTTATACATATAGTTATGTATAGGTATGGATATACTAAAATACATTTTTTATACTAATATATAAAAATGTATATTAAATATATGTTGTTAATTATATATTTAAATATAGGTTATAAATTAATAATATAAAATTATGTATGGTTATATATTTAAATATAGGTTAATTATATGTTATTATACATAAATATATATAGTTATAATATATATATATATATATATATATTATTTATTTATTTATTTATATATTCATATGAGTAATTATATTTAGTTATACATAAATATATACAAAGTTATAAACAAGTATATAGATTTACATATATGTATACATATATGTATAAATAGTTAAAAATATAGTTATATTTAATTATATAATGTTTCCTTTAGTTTTAAAAATTTTTATATATAGTTATACACATAATTAAACATAATGTTGTATGTTGTTATACATGTAATTATAAATATAGTTACATGTGGTTATACTTATAGTTACACGTATAGTTAAACTTATATTTATACATGTAGGTATATATATATTTATATAATTTTATATATCTATACCTAGAGTTATGTATAGGTATAGATATAGTAAAATATATTTTTGAATACTAATATATACAAATGTATATTAAATATAAGTTGTAAATTATATATTTAAATATAGTTATGTATAAAGCTTTTATAGTAATACATATAATAAGATATAATTATTTATTGTTATATGTTATTATACATATAGTATATATAACTATACATATTTTTATATAGTTAAACATATAGTTATATATAGATATATTCATACAAATAGTTATACATAAATATATAAAATTATAAATAAATATATAGATTTACATATATGTATACATACTTACAAAAATAGTTATATCTAATTATATAGAGTGTTATATAGTTGTACAATTATTTATTTATAGTTATACAAATATTTATATATAGTCATACAACTTCAAAAAATGTCTAAAATATGGCCAATAATGTTGTTTAGAGAGAGAGAGAGAAGAAATACTATATTTCTACAATTTTTTAAATGAGCAGGAAGTTATTTTTAATGGCCATTTACTACTGCTTCTATAGCGAAGAGATGTTCTGCAAAAGCATCATAAATCTCTTCCATATATCTGCATGTCCATACATATATATATATATATATATGAAAAATATAAAGATTAATACATGTAAATAAATAAAAGATGATATTAAAAAAATAATATTCATTAATAAAAATATATAACTAAAACTCATGCCTTTACATAATGAATAAAAATGATTGATGAATCTTTACATATCGAGTATTTCCATAAAAAATAAAATAACTGAATAAGATAAATAAAAACTCACAATAATATAATATTTTGAATAAAAATTATAAAATGACTATCATTTATTAAATAAAATAAAAAGTCATTTAAAATACAAAAAGAAACTTTAAATACTTTTAATCTATATGAATCATCCCATCCTAGTATCTCAAGATAAAAAAATATAAAAATACATTATAATTCTCAATATTTTTGAAAGTTTATTTTTATTTACAACTTATTAATATTTTTTATAATTCATTTTACTGTATTTTTATAATATGTTACTATTTTTTTATTATATTGTATTGATATTTTTGAAATTATAATAATTTATATTTATTTTATTAAGATATGAAATAATATTTAAATATATATGTTATAGACTATAAAATAATTAGTAAATATGTTTATATCATATTAAACTATAAAAGAGTACTCACATGAAAGAGTACTCACATATATTCGCTAGTACTATAAATTAATGGTTCATTAATGACACATACATTTCCATAATACTTCACATATTTTCTTATATTCTTTATTACTATTTATTACAAGAAAGATCTGCTACAAATTTTATGAAACATGAAACTTAGATTCAAGCTTGTAGGTTACAACTAATAGTTATGGTACTCAACTAATAGCTACATCGTTCAACTAATAATTACTCTTCATATTTATTAGTTTTTTAAATTTGTTAAAATAAACATATTGGAGCACAAAAAAATTACCAGTGTGTTAAAAGAGGATGTTATTAACATGGAAGGATACAGGGTGTTCTAACGAATGTTGTCGTAACAAGAATACTCATGTTAGGCATGAAATTCATCAACGTTATAGAGATACCCAAACTATTCATAATCCACAGTTGTTAATGGTATAAATTATAGTTAATATCAATTTGGTAGAAGTTGAATTGTTAGAGTTATAATAACTACATTTTTGTGGCTAAAATCATAAATTGAAGTTGATAAAACATTTTTTGGTAGAAAAAAATCTATTGTGTTGCATGACATTGTGGGGATTATAAACATTACAAATTTCTAAATATTTTTATTAGTTTTATATCCTCTATCTAAATCAAATATGTTATAGATTTATATTTTTTATCTACATACCCTTCTCCCAAACTCAACCCAAAATTAGTATTTAGCTCTTATATAAGCTATGATACTTCATGATTAGTATCGGTAAAATTCACGTCCCAACATCTGAACAACATGATAAATGATAGCAGATTTGAAAACTTATCCAACATCTATGAGGATCGGACTCATATATTCAGTGTTAAAGTATTCATCATCTTTTTCCAATCAGTCTACTATGTTGTTGGTTTGGATTTTTATTACCATGCTATTTGTTTTTAAAAATATTATTCTTTATAGTAATTATGTACAAAAAAGTTTGGTTCATATATTTTTTACTATCTTAGCTTGAGTATCCATGGCACATTGCTATATGTTGATCTTATTATATCAGTATGAAATCATTATTTTAATATTACTAAACTTGATTCAACAAGTCCACTCATCACTAACACAAAAGAGATCACAAGGAATCACACACTATTAGACATCTATTGAAGTAATATTGAAATTATTAGAAATATATCTATTTTATTTCAAGAAAAATAAATATGAAGTTATTATATGTTTGAGATAATTTCAAGATAATTTAATTTACAAAATGTTAGATTCATGGTAAATATAAATCTTTATATATATACACACATAAACACATACACCATGATAATCTTTGTTAAAGATAAGTGCAACCATAAGAATATAAATGAATCATGTAGGAAAATGATAATAAATTCTTTGAAAAAATTAATAAGAATAATTATTTTTATATCATATGTTGACTTACAAGCTTATTTCATGCTTACCTGCATAAATATCATGTGTTAGTATGTATGATTTCCATGTTTTGGTTTACATGAGTGCTATGTATTGATTATGTGCTTACTATGTGTTCTCGTGCATTAATGCCAAGTGCTTGAAAGTGTGCTTGTTATATGATGATGTGTATACTTGCCAAGGTTTGACTTGACATGTGAAAGCTATGTGTTGGCTTACTAAATGTTGCATCAAAAATTAAAAAACTTGGAATCTTGCCTAAATATAAAAGTGCTTTGGGGTTCCTAGCACACAACACATATTAAGAGAACATTTCAAAGTGAAATGATAAACTCTTGCTCAATTATTTTCAATTACATGTGTGAATATTATTAAATTTTCTAGAAATTGGTAGAATAGTTCAAACTAGTTCAATCGAGTATAATTACTTTAATTTAATTTGACATGCGAAACTATTATTTTATTTTATATTTATTTTATTTATTTTATTTATTTTATTTATTATATATATTTTATTTATTTTATTTATTTTATTTATTTTATTTATTTTATTTATTTCATTTATTTTTTTTATTTCATTTATTTATTTTATTTCATTTATTTCATTTATTTCATTTAATTTAGTTATTTCAGTTATTTCATTTATTTCATTTATTACATTCATTACATTTATTTCATTTATTTCATTTATTTTATTTATTTCATTTATTTTATTTTATTTTAATTTTGAATTCAATCATTACTCATTTTTTTATATTTTTTGTAGATATCAAGTAGGCATACCTAATTATGTGTAATAGTTATGTATAAAATATGCATGCATATTGATGTGTACTATTTTTGTAGATATCAAGTCAGCATACCAAAGTATGTATAATAGTTATGTATAAAATATATATGGATATTAATGTATACTATTTTTGTAGATATCAAGTCAGCATACCTAATTATGTATACTAGTTATGTATAAAATACACATGCATATTGATGTATACTATTTTTGTAGATATCAAGTCAGCATACCAAAGTATGTATAATAGTTATGTATAAAATATATATGGATATTAATGTATACTATTTTTGTAGATATCAAGTCAGCATACCTAATTATGTATACTAGTTATGTATAAAATACACATGCATATTGATGTATACTATTTTTGTAGATATCAAGTCAGCAAACCTAAGTATATATATAGTTTATATATTATTTTTGTATACGGCCACCATCAAAATCCACACAATGACAATGCATTATATCACAAATGCATGAAGCATGTATACAAATAAGTTTATATACAAAATCTAAGCATACCATGGTGATTAAAGAAGAAATTCTGAAACAAAAAAAATATAATAAAAATGCTTACTCTTCGATTAAGCAATCCAAGATAATCAATGAAGAATAAATGTATAAATGTACTTCAAATCAATAACAAATTAAAAATTAAACCTCGAAATAATTTTTGTTGAATCGGCATCAAGAGATAGATGGCGGAATGCCGAGGAATTTGTCCTGTTAGAGATGCGTTGACATCAAGAGGTAGAATGTATATTTTAAGAAAATATTTATATTTTTAATTATTAAAACATTAAATAAACAATATATATATATATATAATATAATATAATATAAAAATACTCATTAATTTTATTTACTATCAAAATTTTTTCAACAAAATTAATTTGCATGTAGCAAGGTACAAAAGAAAAACCAATACCTTACAATTTTTTATTATAATATTAATTAATCAATAAATATATAAACAATACAAAAATATGTTCTGCCTTAAAAAAATATCAAATAGGAACAAAATTAACAAACTTCATATTATAAGACATAAATGAAAAGGTGATTTGTCTTCTAGCAACTCTCCTAAAAGTTATAAAATACTCTTAATGTTGAAAAATATATAAAAATTTATATTTTATGGTTATAAATATTTAAGAATTCATATTAATTTTTATGAATATAATATGAAATAATTTTAAATACAAAATTTCAAATTATTTGATATCATTAATAATTTTTAAAATTCAAAAAATTACTTAAGTGAGAAGAAAATTAAAAAAGTAATATTTATTATTTTAATAAAAACTTAATGTTAAAAGCTAATTATAAAAATATTACTCAATTGTTTAATTTTTATAAATTTTAGTAGGATTAAACATCTATGTATTTATTTATAATAATTATTTTATTTTTTTAACTTTATTGAAAAAATTATATTTTTATTATATTTCAAGATTTTTAAAATTTGTATTATTTATTTTTTTAAAAGTTTTCTATAATCATAAATTTTTTTAATACTTATAATAATATTAATATTTACTAGTTTATTCATCATTTCAGATATCTTTGAAAATATTTTCTATTATATCATACAATGAATTAATTTACATTTAAATTAGTAGAAATTTTAATATATGTTAATTTAATTTTTAAAATATCGAAAAATTATTATACTTATTGAATTAATTATTTAATGGTACTTTAATTTAAATTATTTAGTTTCTTAATTAAAAACTTTAGAAAAATTTTTGTATAATTTTTAAAAAATTAATACATCATAAAAATAGTTATTTTAGTCCTTATTAATATAATTTTTTTTTATTTTTATATATTTTAAATTACTTATTTATAATATCATTTTTTTATGATTTTAAGAGGAGAATGTATCTTTAAAGGATTGCTCATTTATAGAACATTAACATACATTTAATAAATAAAATTAAATAAAATATTAAAAATAATAATAAATTAAAATAAATAAATAATTAAATATCGGCTAGGGAAATTTCATCGCTATGTTCGAAATTTAATTAGCTAGGGACATTCAGTCACTAAATTCATCACTATATTTCAGATTTAATTAGCTAGAGAAGTTCCTTCGCTAAATCCATCGATATATTCCAGATTTTATTAGCTAGGGAAATTACGTCACTAAAATCTATCACCATATTCAGGAAGTAATTGGCTAGGGAAGTTCCATCGTTAAAATTCGTCGCTATATTAAGTATGTAATTAGCGAGGGAAATTCCGACGCTAGGACCATAACTATAATTTTGGGATGTAATTAGCTAGGGAACTTATGTCGTTAAAATCTGACGCTATGTTCAGTATATAATTAACTAGGGAATTCCATAGCTAAAATCTGTCGCTATGTTAAGGATATAATTAGCTAGGAAAATTCCGTCGCTAAATTTGTCGTTAAATTCCGGATTTAAATAGCTAGGAAATTCCATCGCTAAATGCATCGGTAATTTCCAGATTTTATTAGCTAGGGGAATTCTATCGCTAAATCTGTCATTAATTTTGGATTTTATTAACTATGAAAATTATATCTCTAAATATGTCACTAAATTATGGATTTTATTAGCTAGGGAAATTTAGTCACTAAATACATCGTTAATTTTCATATTTTATTAGCTAGGGAAATTCCATCGCTAAATCCGTTGCTAAATCCGTCACTAAACATTATATTTTAATAGCTAGAAAAATTCCGTTACTAAATTCGTCGGTAATTTTCATATTTCATTAGCTGTAGAAATTCCAGTCGCTAAATCAGTCACTAATTTTCGTATTTTACTAGTCAGGGAAATTTCAGTTGCTAAATCTGTCGCTATATTTATGGTTTTATTAGCTAGGAAAATTGTATCGCTAAATCCATCACTAAATTCCTGATTTTATTATGTAGGGAAATTCGGTAGCTAAATCTATCTCTAAATTCCGGATTTTAATAGCTAGAGAAATTTTATCGCTGACTCCGTCATTAATTTTCGTATTTTATTAACTTTTGAAATTCCATCACTAAATCTATCGCTAAATCCATCGCTAAATTCTATATTATAATAAATTGAGAAATTCCATCACTAAATCAATCGCTAATTTCAGTATTTCATTAGCTATGGAAATTATGTCTCTAATTATATCGCTAATTTCCATATTTTATTAGCTAAGAAAATTCTGTCGCTAAATCCGTCGCTAAAATCTCTGCTTTTATTGAGTGGAATTTACGAAAAATTTCCTGTCGCTATATCCGTCACTAAATTCCTCACTTTTCTTGAGCGGAATTTACGAAAAACTATCTGTTGCTAATCCGTTGCTAATCCATTACTATTTTTTTAAAGAAAAACCATTAATCCCTTGTTATTCCCTAGCAAATCCCTCGCAATTTAACTATGGATTGATCCCTAGCTAAAATTTCCTAGCTAAATCAATATTTTCTTGTAGTATGAGAAGTATCTACAACAATTTTTTTTAAAAAAGATTTGTTTACTTCTTTAAAGTAAGCATCATGATAGATGAGCTCTATGAAAACTCCGAAATGACAATGATAATTGATTTGTCTCCCTTCAATACCAAATAATACTCCCAGCCTCATTCAAAGATAAAACTACTAATATTTCTCTATGATATATCATTTCTTCATATGATAAATATATTATAGAGATAATCTCTTGTGTATGCATACAATCATCATATTGCACATCATTATTCTTTTAGTTGCACATTTATTTTAAAGTATAAACTTTTATATATAATGGCATATGATTATATAAATTTATAATTATTTAGATATAATGTGTTTAAAATATTTTTATAAATGTTACATATATATATATATATATGTATGTAACACTTTTATAAATGTTATATTGTATATATATCACAATTATATAAACATTATAAATATTAAATATTTATATAAAAATTTATATGTTATATAAATGTTTATAAATATGTATAAACATTTTATATGTTATATAAATGTTATATAAACAATTATATAAATGTATAGTGTTACATAAATGTTGTATAAATATTTATAAACATTTATACATATGTATAAATATTTATATATAATATTGTGTTTATATAAACACATCAATGTTTATATATAATGTTATATGTTTATATATATATTATATTAGAGTATAAACATTATATATAATGTCATATGATTATAAAAATGTTTAAATGTTTATATATAATGTTATGTTTATAATATTTATATAAATATTATATTGCTACAAATCGAGCATACTATTTTCCAAAATAGTATACCTCTCATGCTATAGTGTTTTATAAATAGATTTTTTTGTTTTTTTATTTTTTTTTCAAATCATGAATTATACAGGAGGAATAAAAGTATTTTTTGAGTTTACCATAAGTAGAAATATTTTATTTTGATATATTTTTTAATATGAATGTTTACTTATTTAAGTACTTTTTTTAAAAATATTATTTTAATACACCATAACATTATTTCTCTACGTCAAATAACATCTAACAGCAATAAAAAAATATTTTCAAACAAAATTAAACTAGCAAAAAAAAAAGAATATACTAATCAGTATCACCATGAGTAGGTCATATTTTATATTTAATTAAGGATGGTATCTTTTTTTTACATGAAAAAAATTAATTTTTTCTTTAATTTTATCAAAATAAAGGAGATTATGAAAAAAAAACATGAACAATATCAAATTTAATGAATTTGATTTTATCAAGATTATACAATATCAACGATCCTTTCACAAATTATAAATATTCTTGATCATATGAGTATTCTAATTTGAGTTGGTCATATGTTTTAAGCAAAAAATTAATAATTTATATAATTTTTAAAATATAATCTTTAAATATTATCTCTTGATAAAATATAAATTTATTATATTTTAACATTACACAAAGTCAACTTGACAATTCAAGTAGCACAACTTGAGTAGGTATTCACTTGCAAACTAAGCAACATGGATCTTGGTTAAGTATTTTCTGCCTACTAAATCAATGTGAGCAACCAAACTTTAGGTGATATTAGTTTTTCCTAACTTAATTACCAATTAAACTAATAAATATTTTGGCTTTACCCAAGATATAATCTCTAACACAAGTACAATAAAGAGTCAAAACTTTCATCACTTGTAAACTCTTGAAACATACACTAGAAAATATATGATTTCTTTTTAATTAAATTGTTCATGAATAAATAAAACATATTGTATTAAACAATAAATTAAACAATAAAATTTAAGAGAGTACTGACATTTCATCCTATGCATTATTTGTGATCAGCTAGCATTCATAAAAATTTTATATAATCCTAATATCAATTTTTTCTCAAATAAGATTGGTATTTATGTTGTATGTATGCCAACTTGAATGGATGTTGTATGTATGACCTATAGATATATAGATAGATAGACACATAGATAAACAAACAAACAAACAAACATGCAGAATAATAGTGAGACAAATACATAAAAACAGATAGACAGGCAGATAGATAGATAAAAGATAGATAGATTAATAGAGAGAGAGATAGAAAGTCAGTCAGGTAGGCATATAGTGAGATAAGCAAGCAGGTAGATAGGCTGACTGATAGAAAAATAGACAGAAAAATAAAGAAATAAATAGATAAACAAACTGACAGGCAAACAAACAAATAAATAGATAGACATACATACAGATAGATAGATAGATAGTTTGATCGACAAACTTATAAATAGTTCGATAGATTAATAGATTGATAGATTGATTGATAGACAGATAGATTGATAGATAGACAAACAGATAGATAGATAAATAGATACACAGAAAGATAGATAAATAGATAGACTAATAGATAGATAGATATCTAGATAATTAAATACATAGAATTATTGACAAATTGATAGACATATTGATAGATAGATTGATAGATAGATAGATTGATTTATAAAGAGATTGATCGATAAATTGATTGATATATTGATAAAAAAATTGTTCGATAGATATATTCTTAGATAGATACATAGACAAATAAAGTTATATAAAGAAAGATAGATAGATAGAAAGTTAGATAGATAGAAAGATAAATGGATAGATAGACAGACAAATTATTAGACAAATAGATATATAGATAGACAAATAGATAGAATAACAGATAAATAGAAAGTTAGATAGATAGATAGACAGATAGATAGAAAGATAGAGAGATAGATAAAAAGATATATAGACACACACACACACACATATATATATATATATAATAGAATGATAAAAAGATTGTTATTGATTGATAAATAGATATATAGATAGATAGATAAACAGACAGACAGATAGATAGATAGACTAATAGATAGATTGAGAAATAGAAAGCAAGATAAATATATAGACAAAAACAAAGAAAGATTGATTGATTGATTGACATATAGATAGAAAGATACATAGATAGATAAAAAGATAGAAGATAGATAGGCTGATAGACAGATAGACAAAAAGATAGATAGATAGACAGAAAGAAAGACAGATCGATAGACTTTAGCTAGATATATAGATAAAGAGAGAAATAGATTATACATAATTTAATAGATAGATTGATAGATAGATTGATAGATATATAGATAAATAAATAGATAGATATACATATAAATAGAGATAAACATAAATGCATCGATAGATAGATATGTATTAGTTTGTTAGATAGATAGATAGATAAGAAATTAGATAGATAGATCGATCGATAGATAGATAGAAAAATAGATAGACAAAATGATAGTACAGACAGATAGATAAATAGATCATAGACAGAAAGTTATAAAATAGATAGACATATAGATATATATTTAGATAGACAGATAGATAGATAGATAGGTAAATAGGCACATAGATATATAGAAATATTAACATATATATAGATAGGTAGACTGATAGATAGATAGATAAAAAAATATATAGCAAGATTGATAGATAGATAGATCGAAAGATAGATAGCTAGATATATATATATATATATAGACAGATAATAGGTAGATCGATATACAAGTAGATAAGTATAAAGATATATTACTATAGATATACATTAAAAGAGATTTATAGATAGACATGACAGATAGACATATAGACACAGAAATAGATAGGCAGTTAGATAGATAGTTAGATATACAGTTAGATAGATAGTTAGATAAATAGTTAGATATAGGCTGGCAGTCTTTTTGGAAGATAATCAAGGATGTACGCAAATAGACAGATATACTGACAAACAAATGGCCAAATAGATAAATAGAGAAACAAAGAGATAGATAAACATACAAATAGATAGACAAATAGTCATATATACAGTATGATACATAGATTTATATACACATAGATCATTAGATTGATAGAAAGATAGATATATATATAGATATAAATATTTATAGATAGACATAAAGATAGACAGATTGATAGATAAAATGAAATAATTATTGATAAACTTATTGATAGACGAAATGATTGATAGATTGATAGATAGAATTATAGATCGATAGATATACAGATATATAGATATATAGAATAATAGATAGATTGACAGATAGGTAGCTTAGATACATATATAGATAGATAGGTAGACAATTAAATAGATAGATAGATAGACAGATAGACAGACAGATAGATAGATAGATAAAAGATAGATAAATGAATAGATAGATATACAGATAGACAGATAGATAGACAAATAGATAGATAGATAGAAGATATAGATAAATAGATAGATATATAGACAAACAGAAATTTCTATAGATATATAGATAGATTATTGATAGATAAACAGAAAAGTAAATATGCAGATAGATAGATTGATTAATTGATAGATTGATATATATAGATAGATAGATAGATAGAATGATATTTTCTCAAATATAAAGACAGATAAATAGACAAATAGATATACAAATTGATAGACAGATAAATAGATAGTTATATATATAGTTAGATAGATAGACAATAGTTAGGGAGGCTATCAGGTATGGTGACAATTAGGAAGGTAGGCAGATAGATAGATATACATACAAAAATTAGGCAGAAAGATTGATAGATAAATAAATAGAAAGACAAAAACATAGATAGATAGTTTGATAAACAAATTGATAGATATATAGATATGCAGATTGATATAGAGATAGATAGACATATAGATAGATTGATTGATTGATAGATAGACAAATAGATAAACAGATAGATAGATATATAGATAGATATATTGATAGATTGATAGATTGATAGATTTTGATAGAATGATAGAAAGATTTATACACATATTGATAGATAAATTTATATATAGTTTGAAATACATAATTATTGATAGATTAATAGACAAATCAATAGTTATATAGATAAATAAACTGATTGATTAATAGATAAATTGGTAGATAAATAGATAGATAGATAGATAGACAGATAAATTGACATATAAATAGAGTGATAGATAGATAGACAAATAGATAGATAGATAGATAGACAGATAGATATACAAATTGATATACAATTAGATAGATAGACAGACAAACAAACAAACAAATAGATAGAAAAATGATAGATATACAGACAGACAAATTGATAGAGAGATAGATAGATCTATAAATAGAAAGATAGAGAGATATATAGATCTATAAATAGAAAGATAGAAAGATAGTAAAAAGATAGATAGATTGATTGATAAATAGATTGATAGAAATATTTTTAGATAAATATATAAATAGATAGAAAGATGGATTGATAGAAAGATTGTTAGAAAGATTGATCAATAGATTGATAGATAAATTTATAGGCATATTGAAAAAAGATTGATAGACATATAAATTAATTGATTGATAGACAGACAAATAGATAGATAGATATAAAGACCGACAGATATTTATATAGATAGATTGATCGATAGAATTTTTGATAGATATATATACTAATAAATAGACAAATTCATAGACACATAGATATACAAAAAATAGATAGATAGGCAAATAAACACACACATAGATAAACAAATAGAAAGACATATAGATAGACAACTAGATAAATAGATAGACAAATACATAGATAGATAGATAGATAGATAGATAAAATATAGATTGATTGATTGATCGATAGATATATTGATAGATTGATAGATAGTTAGATAGTTAGATAGATAGATAGACAAATATATAGATAGATACATAGATAAATAGATAGACATATAGATAGATAGATATATAGATATACAAATAGGTAGGTAGATTGATAGACAAATAGAAGCCATAAATATAGATAGTAAGATAGATAGATAGATAGACAGATAGATAGATAAAAAATAGATAGAAAAATAGATAGATAGATAAATAAACAAATAGATAGACATTTATATAGAATGATAAATAGATAGATCGAGACTTATAAATAGACATATAGATAGACAGATAGATCGTTAGTGAAATAAATATAGAGATAGATTGATACATAAATAAATAGACATTTAGATAGATAGACAGACATAATGACTGACTGATAGATATATAGATACATAAGCAGATTAATAATAGATAGAATGAAAGATAGGTAGACAAATAGACAAATAGAAAGATAGATTGATAGATTGATAGATAGACAAATAGATAGACAGATTTATTGATAGATTGATATATAGATAAATAGACAAATACATAGATTGATAGGTAGAAAGATACATAGATAGATAGATAGATAGATCGACATATAGATATAGAGTTTGATAGATAGACAGATAGAAAAATAGATAGATAGATAAATAGTTAGATAAATAGCACTACTAGAAAATGCCCAAATAGCTAGGGAAATATCACTAGCTTTTTTGCCTTAATCTATTGCTAAAAAAGAATAATGATTAAATAACGATGAAAATTTTTCCAAGCTAAAGTGCTCTTCGCAATATATTAATGCGAAATATAATACCCTAGCAAATATTTTAACAACAAAAATTCCCTACCTAATCTTTTTTTCCCTTTCTAATTTTTGATCGTAATTAAGAATAGTAATTTATATTTTTTAATTGAATATATACACATATTTCCCTAGTAAAATTAGTGAAGAAAAATTTCTTAGCTATTTTCATTCCAATGTTTTTTTCAAATTTTTTTTTACAAAAAATTTGATTACCTATTTTTAAATTTTTATATTAAATTAAATAAAAAGATATACTATAAATAATTTTTTATATTTAAGAAAAAGCAAAGGTAATTCAGAAACTTATCTAATAGAATTGTTACATAGTTAAAACAAAAACATAACATATGTATATAATCATTTAAAACAAAATCATTATCCTCATCATTAGCTGATGCATTTGTACTTGGTTCTCTTATGTGGCGTCTCTACTAGAACTCTATGTAATCTGTCTCGTCAAGACTGCTATATGTGACTTCATATAAGACATCTGATGTTTTATTGCATCTAGTATTTCTCCAAATAATTATTTTGAACTTCCTCAACAACATAATTATCAATATTGAAATCGCGAATCAAAGCCACTATATTATAAACTAATGAAAGTCACTTTCTAAACATGAAACAAATGCAAACACACATGAAGAAAAATAATACTTAATTTCTAGATGTGTTGGTTGACCAAATCCAATAGCTAAAGCATCTACAATAAGTTTATCTCCCAATTTCAAGCTCTTTATCTATACAGTTTCATTTTTTTCCGGGGCTACATATATGAAACAGTACTTATCATTGAGCATGTTCCAGTCCTATCGATGCTTCCTCTACAAATATAGATAGAGACTTAGATTTTTTACTGAGGAGATGATGAAGTATAGTTATGAAAAAATAAACAAGAGAGAAAACTAATTAAATGAAATAACAAACCAAAAAACTAATTAAATAATATAGTGTAGCCCAAAGAAGTAATCAGAAACAAATACAAAAATGAGAACCAGCTTTCAAAGAGAAATTGAATCATGCAGTTTTTCCTAGAGATAGATTCCCATGTCCGAGTCCAATACCATGTTCTTACCTTTAGTATTAAGGATCATGACACTTGTTGGAGCCTCCTAGCATCCGACTTTGACCCCATTAGCTAACTCATTTTATTATTACGAGACACCACACTTGTGTGTCCCATGTTTCTATAGATCTCCAAAAGGCCCGAGGCCCAAGGCATATTTTGGACCCGGTTTGGCCAGATAGGCTTTACCCCTGTGAAAACTAGAGAGGGCCAAGCCAGCCCAAGCCCTTTAACAGGGTGGGTCGGGTCAGGGGCTTCATTTTAGGCCTGGCTTGCCTGGCATGCAGGCAGGCTTTTAGGCCATCCCAAAAGCCTACTCAAAAACCCCTTTGAGTGGCAGGCCTATTTGGCTCCCACACTTTCCTCCTCCCCCCTATAGGTATCAAACGGGCCGGGCCGGAAGGGCACGTTTTTTTTGAGCAGGAGCATGCCTTCATGCCGGGCTAGGCACGACATGGTTACAGTATCATGCCATGCCCGGCCCGGCACGATTTAAAAAAGCCGGGCCCGGCCTGTCTATACGGGCCAATCCAGGCCGTACGGGCCAGACATTTTTTTTAATTTAATTTAATTTTATTTTATTTATATAAATTATTAAAATATATATAAAATTTTAGATAATGTATAATATTATATATTTATAATATGAAAATTGTTAAAATTTATTAAAATAACAAAGTTTAAAATTTTTTTTAATGTAATATAAAATTAGTTTAAAATTTATTAGAATTACATAATAAAGTTATAAATTTTTAAATGAAATATTAAAACAAAAAAAATAATTAAATCAATACATTTTGTTAATAAAAATAAAAATTAAAAAAAACATAAGTAACTCAAATAAAAAATGACCAATCAGCCATTTGAAACCGAAGGTCCGGACCAAACAAATTATAGTTTCAACACAATGTACAAACAAAGCATACAATTAATAAAAAAAATATCGAAATCAAAAAAATAGTAGATCATCATCAATCGTCAATCGGTATATCATGAGCATCATCAGCCGCAACATAAAGATCAGTATCATATGGATCATCATCATCAGCAATCAACTCCTCTGTCATCGTAGTGGATGTGGTTGTAGTCCCTGTCCCAGCCCCAGCTCCAGCATGATCATGGATGCTAAACCTCGAATCCTTCCAATCTTTCAAACAAGCCAAGGCCTCAACAATATCTGGACGTAATCTCGATCTCTTATCCGAAATCACGTTCACAGCAACAGAAAAAGCAGACTCCGATGCTATGCTCGACACCGGAGGAATCAGTAGATCTCGTGCCATCCTAGATAGCACGGAAAGGTGGACTAATATGATTTCAACCACTGTAATATATCAAGATTCTTAGCATCAGAATATGATAGGATTGAGCAGTAATCGGTATCTAAGTACTGAAAAAGCTCGCTCCTATGTGATGGTTCACCCCTACGTTTCCCTCTCGCTAGCTGAATGGAAAAATCGTCATCTCCGAATAAGGTATCAATGTCCATGATCACAGTCTCACTACTACCACCACCATACCTAGTATCGTAGTATGTGAACATGTCAGTCAACTTCTCGTGAATGAACCTTTCAGGTGGCTCTTCCAGGTTAATGCACGAGGAAATGTAAGTATGGGTGTTTTCTACCCCTTCCACCTTAACCCTAGGGTCCATGCATGCAGCGAGGCAATAAAGAGATGGAACGGTAGACTAGTACTTCAAGTACTTGGTTTCCATCTCTGCAACCATATGGCTAAGTGTCTAGTCAGCTCGATACATCCTAAACATGCTACTAATGTTACATATGCACCGAAGTGCAATGCAGCTAGTGGGCGTATAAACCGACGAACACATGTTCGTCGTGTCATAAAAAATCATCAAAAATTTCATAAATGAAATTTCGGAAGCCCAGTCAGTGTCGTCAAAAATAAATTCGTCACTCTTACTATTGACGTAGTCGGATATCACGTGTTCGTATCCAACACATGATTCTAACATCAGGTACGTGTAATTCAAACGATGTCTCATATCCGATTGGAATTTCTTCTTCTTACGATTCACAGACAAACAAAGACTACCAAACTCTTGTTGTCTGTGAGGAGTGCGAATATATTTTAGTGCATTACGTATATTATCCAATGCGGGGGAACACACCTTCATACCCGCTTGAACAATCAGGTTAATCACGTGACATATGCATTTGAGATGAAAGATCTCTCCTAATGGTGCATCTTTAATATTCTTAACAAACATGTTGATCGCTACTCCATTATTAGATGCATTATTGAAGGTGACACTAAAAATTTTATTTTAAATTTTATATTCCCTAATGATTTTCATCATACACTCAAAAATGGCCGGGCCATCATGAGGATGAAGAATCTCAGAGAATCCTAATATTTTTTTTATTGATTGTCCAGTTTGAATCTACATAGTGGATGGTGAGACATGCATAAGAAGATTCATCGTGACTTGTCCAGATATCGGACGTCACGGACACCACTCCACTATATGCCATATATTCATTAATTATTTTTTGTTTTTCTAACTTATATATCTTTAGTATGACATTCATAGATGTGGACCTAGGAATCCTATGATAAGTAGGCTGAAAATATGTCTGCATAATGTGCACAACCCTTGGATCTTCTGAAAATCTGGTCGGAAGACCCATCAATGTGATAAGTCTGGCCATGCCGTCCCTACCCAACTCGTTGGAGTATATGAAGGAAGTAAACTTTGAGACTGGACTATATCCAGTCTCAAAAAATGCAGTGCCAAGTTGGGTTTGCCTAGGATCTAATGGACCATGTTTTTTGGTGCATAATTCGGCATGCCTCTTAAGTTGTCCAGTCCCAAATAAACTCTTACATGTTAAAAGTCAGATACAATATTTGTACTGTGCCATTTCTTATTCCTCACCCCTAACATTTTTTTGTTTTATTATATTAAAATGAGTCCTAACTATAGAAGTCCTCCTAGTTTTTTGTTTTTTAGAAGTTTGGGTTGAGATGACTAGAGAAACCAAAGCTTCAGCAGCCTCAGACCTCTATGTAATATTTTCATTTTCTAAATTTAAATATGTTTCATTTGTATTTGTCATTTTTTAGGATTTTTGTTTTTAATAGAGACTAGAAGATTGATTTTAATTTTTTCTAATTTTGGTCTAGAGAGAGAAACTAGAGAGAGAGAAAGTTAAAAAAACTTAAAATAAATTACATGGTAAAAGCAGTGAGGTCAGTCATGTGCACGGTGCACCACAACCAAGCTCTAATGTTCAAAATTCAAGTTGAAATTCCCGAAAATCCAAGCCGAATGTTCAAATCTCGAGTCCCAAGATAGAGAAGCAAGATTTTTGAGAGAGAAATTGAACAATTTGAGAGAATTTATGTTTATGAAAAACATAAATGTTAAAGAGAACGGGGTGGAATTTATAGATTAAAGATAATAATTTTTTTAATTTTTTTGAATTTTTTAGGGGGCAGAATCATCAGGGCCGTTGGATTCTGCCCCCTAGCCATTGAAGGCGAGATCCAACGGCTAAAAATTTAATTTATTTTTATTATTATTATTTTTTCCTATTGGGGGGGGGGGGGATTTGGGTCGGTTCGGGCCTCGTGGGAGTGGGACCGCGGGTCGGGTCCAATCAGACCTGACCCGCGGTCTTTTTTGCTGGAGGGGCATGGGGCGATCACGGGGTCGGGCTTGGGGGACACCCGCCACTGGACGAACCCGTGCCGGAGTGTCGTGCTGGAGTGACGTGCCACGTGCCAAACCATGTCGGGTCAGGCACGGCACGGCAGGACTCGTGCCTAACCCGGGCACGACATTTTTATGTGTCGGGCTAGCCCGATTGACACCTCTACTCCCCCTTCCCCCCTCCCCTTGCCCCCTAACGGTCATATGATGTTGGCAACTTCCCTACCCTCCCCTCCCCTTCCCCTTGCAACAGTCTCAAGGACGTTGCACACCTCTTTTTGTTTTTTTTGTTTTTTTTTTCTATTTTTTCTCTTTAAATACTCCACAAATTCTCTTAATTTTTCATCAACTATCTCTTAATTTTTCATGCTCTCTCAAAATTCACTTAATTTCACAATTTGCTCTCATATTCTTTAATACTCCATTTTCTTCAATTATTCTTCATATTACATTATATTATTGGTGGTGCAAATTAAGCATTGGTGACTCCAATAGCTCACATTAAAAAAAAATTCAATTTTGATCTTTAAATTGAGTAATATTTCTCCACCTATATTTTTTCTTATTTGTTACTTTTTATTTTGATTCATTATTTTATTTTTTTAGTATAATATTTTATTAATAATTTTAATATGGATAGTGCATGTGCATCTTATTCTAGTCTATGTGCATCATTAAGCAAAAAACTTAGTTCAAATATATTGAATTTTTTTGATAGAATAGAAATAATTGTTGAAAATAATATAAAAGAAATAAAAGCAAAATGTAAAATTTGTAACAAACTTCATAATGGTGGATAAAATTCGGACACAAGTCTTTTAAAAAGACAATGAACAATGTAAAAATAAGTATAATGTAGATATTAGAAATTATATGTAATTAGGTAAATATGAATATGGAAATTTAAATACATTTTCATATGATGAGGTTGCTTGCTGTAAAGGAATGATTGATTACAAAATAAGAGCTGAACAACCTTTTAATATAATGAAAACTGATGATTATTCAGAAACAATTCAAATATTGATTAATCCTCAATTCAAAGGTTAGTTTGGAAATACTATTAAAAGAGATATTATGAAAAAAATTTCAAATAGAATGAGAAAATTTAAAACAATATTTTGCAAATTTTGAAGAAAAAATCTGTTTAACATCTAATATTTGGACATCTTTAATGCATAGATATTTTTTATGCGTTATTGCTCATTATATAGATAGTGAATGGATGTAAATAAAAGAATAATTTCATTTAAAATAATAAATATTCCACTTAATGGTAAAAATAAGCAACTTTAATAAATGATGAAATTATAGATTTTGGTATTCATGATAAACTATTTAGAATAACATTAAATAATGCTTCAAATAATAATGTAGCAATACAAATATTGAAAAGATTTTGGCAAATAAATGATGATCATGAAAAATTATTTCATGTACATTGTTGTGCACATATTTTAAATTTGATTGTAAAAGATGAATTTAAAACAAGTTAATAGCACATTAGAAAAATTAGAGTCATTGTATATAATATTAATTGTTCCCAAGCAAAACATGAATTATTATTTGATTGTTGCAAATTTGGTACATTACGGACCTTCTATGAGACTTTTTGAAATTTTTAATACTTCAACAAATATTTTTTTTAGTGTGTATTATTCAACTTCACATCGGGTTATTATGAAAATAACTAGTATTTATTTGGTAGTTCAAAATTATTTAAGTAATGAAATTTTTAATGATATAATTTTATTCAATGATAGAAAAAATTTAAAAATATTGGGGAGAAATACCTTTAATTTATTATATTGGTTTAATTGTGGACCCTATATTAAAATTTAGTGCTTTAGATGAATGGTTGCCAGTTATTTACAAATTAAAAATGAAGTAAATTCATTATTATATATTTTATATAATATTTATAAAGAAAAATATGATAATAATATTAGTTTGATAAAATCATCATCCATGACAAGCTGCTCATTTTTTTATAAAATCCCTTTAGAAATTTTCAAAAGTAGAAAAAAGAAAACAACTAGTTCTCAAAAAATTACAATAGATATAGATAGACATCTCAGTATAGAAACAATTTCATTTGAAGATAATGAAGATTTTGATATTTTAGAATGGTGGAAAAAATAACAAATTAAATACCCGGTGTTATTTATTATTGCACATAATGTATTAATCATGCATGTGAGTATAGTCTCATCTGAAGCTGTTTTAGTGCAGGTGAGAAGAGTGGATAGCAAAAAGAGATGTAATTTGTCACCTCAAGAAATCGAAATAGTAGTATGTTTAGAAGATTGGAGTTTAGCAGACAAGAGATTGTATGATCATGTTCAAGAAGCTGAACTAGTGGCTGATACAGAGAACTTAAAAATATCATGGCATGAAAGGATCAAAGATAATTCCCAGTCACCAGAAAATAATGATTAAAATATTTTATTGGAAATGTATATTGTATTTTTATTTTCTTATGGTTGAAAAGTACAAATGATTGACAAATAACTAGGTGCCAACCTAGTTGGGATGTACTTATTTTGTAGTGATGCAAACTTTTCTTACATTTCAAAATGTAATTATATTTGATTAATAAAATTTTAAATGATGTATTTTTTTATTTTTAATTGTTTTTTAACTTACTTTTTAGTTAAATTTTGAATACAATTTAAATGAAAAACTTACATGGAAAGGTTGTGCTTTTAGGTGGGTGTTTAAGTGGACTTTTTTATATGGGCCTCTCGGCGGGTCCTATAAATGAGCATTTAAATTGGCATATAAATGGGCTTATGGGCGGGCCTCTGGTCCGACCCAGGTATAAAAACCATTAAAGCCCGTGGGATGGCCACATGCCTTGAAAATTTAAATTTCAACCCAACCCGACTTGTTGACTGGTCTATGGAATTTTAGGCCCGACCCGAACTGGCCGCAGTCCTAACATGATCGGGCATGCCTGCCCGGCCTAGCCCATTGGAGACCTCTACATGTTTCCCTAACGAAGACGAATATTTCTCACCATATCCAACAACTCAAACCTAGTAAAATGAGATGATCCCATCAATTGAATAGATACATAAAATTATACACAGACCGATTATCAACTTGTTTTTTTTAAACAAGAATACTAACACATGGAAATAATAGACACACAATGTATGCTGAAAGATGGAGGGAAGCAGCAAAATCAAATGAGAATCAGCTAAGCAAACAACTAGAGCATAATGGAAGAAAAGAAGGGAGCTTTGCCTGTCCATCATTCGCCCTTGTTGTTGTAGTTGAGCAACCAGCACCAGCATCAAAATGGCCACCTTAATAAACAAATAAACACCAGCAACATGCACCACAACTAGGATGTGGGCAGCACCAATTTGTGTTGGCTCGTAGTAAAGGAAGTAATCTGACATTCTTCTGGTATTATCTGGCTCTCCTCTTCTCGGCACAGGCTCCAACTACATCAATTTGAAGGGCAACCTTCTTGGATTTGTAATTTTTAACTCACATATATATCCATACATCTAATATCATGTTAACAATTAAAATACAAAAAAAATTAAAATAAACACTCGATAATCAAAATGTCATACAACTAAAATACTTATAAAATTGACAAAAATAATTAGGGTAGCTCAAATTAAGTATTCTCATCAAAAGTATCCAAAATAAAAAAAAAATCAACAAAAATAATATATTCTCTCAACACATGTTCATATATAAATCTCTCAACATATGATAAGTATCAAACTCAATAACTTGGACAAAGATACTAATATTGAATAAAGACATGACCTCCAACAAATACATATAATATAAAAAATTCTCAAATGATTAGTCATCTTAGTATTATTCTCATACAAATACTTCTAAATTCAAAATTCTTATAAGATTCAGTGCATTAATATTTATGTAACTACATACTAAATTTAATTCATTATATGGATCAAATGTATTATTTATAATATTTAATTAACTAAAATTTATGTTAAGTTTTACTAGGAAATAACTACAAAACTCAAAAATCAGTAAGAATAGAATGATTAGACTAATTAAAATAAATAAATAACAAAATATTAATCTTATGATGCAGAGCATTTATTTGATAATTTATGTCTTATGATGCAGAGCATTTTATTTGATATTAATCTTATTTATTATATGTCTTTATAAGTTTAAGAAATTAAGCTTAATGATTATAAAAAAAATAATATCTAATACACAAAATTCTGACTCAACATTTATTTTATGAGAGGTTAATATATTAATTTTCTTACCCATAAAAATCAAAGAGATCGCATCTATAGGTGTCAAATGGGCCAAGCGGCTTGAGCTTGGCCCGAAATATACCATGGCACATTATAGTGCCATGCCTTGGCTCCTGCCGAGTAGATCCTTGGTATTGTTTGACGGCTTAAACTAGGTTCCACTTTAGAGTTGTATCGTGTCATGCTGAGGAGTTTTGGTCCACGTGTCATACCAGGCATGTGGGCAAGGCAAGGGTGACCATGCAACGTGTGACTCCTGATAGGGAGAGGACATGGTAATGACGGGTTAGTGATGGTGGCACGGGAGCACAACATCGAAACCCTAATTTTGTAAAAATTCGACTAATTTGACATGAACCAACCAGCCCAAACCCAGGTGTTTTTGGGCTACGGGCACGTGCAGGTCCTAGCATCCAAGGAACTATGTCATGTCATGCACGGCTCGCTAGCCCGGTTGGGCCCAAAATTTCATCTAATTAGTATTGAACGATAGACCAATAATTTTTAAACAAAGATATTTTTTATGTTAAAATGATATATTATGTGACCCACAACAACACGCAACCACAATTGTATGGTATAATTATTGTTTTCAAATTTATATTAAACATGCTTTGTGATGGATTAACCATTTTAACAAAATAATTGGGTTAGTTAATTAGGTCCTGAGTCATGAGTGCCCAAAAATAACTCATGCCTAAGACCTATGTAGCTCTACACATGCCACATTGTCATGGGTAATGAGTCACAATTGTCTGACCATGACCCTAGCACAAACAATGCTTGGGAAAGATTAATGGGTCACAACTAGCACATTGGGCTAGCCCGCACAACAACTAGAAATGGAAAATGGGGCTACTAAATAAGGCTCAATAAAACCCATGGTCTCATGCCATAAAAAGACCATGTAATGTTGAACTAGTTAGATACTCATCCCCATGATAAAATGCTCATAAGAGTGCCCCAAGGACTGTGTCACTTCATTAAAACTCTAGACCTGTGATACAAGACCCGACATCCACAATCAAAGACAAGCGGTGAAATCATATAGAATCTATGACCTATCAAATGTATTGTAGCACACAATATATTTTTTATATTATTTATTGAATACATGAATACAAGAATACATAAAAATTATATTCGAGCACTCCTTTTTACTATGATTATCTTCTTCATCTAACTTAAGCACAAAACATGAATCCAAACAAAAAGTATTCTCAAAAAATCTCATATTATGATTTATTTCAAGCCTGAAAATAATAAAAAATGAAGGAAAAATAAACATATATGCTTACCTTGCAATCCCAATCATTTGTTGCAATCTATCTCAGTAATAAAGTAGTTTCCCTCTAGCTCTCAGGGCAACATGAGCTATTTATCCTAAAAACCATATAGAGAATTATAAAAAGAAAATTTAAATATCAAAATTATAGTAAATCAAAGTAAATTCAGATAATAACTTTAGATAATAATATAGAAATAAAATTTGTTCTGATACATAATAAAATAAAAATACATTTTTCAACAAAATGCTTCAAATGGAAGGACCAAACATAATTGATAATAAGTTACAATGCCCCATCAGACAGAACTTCTTTCTTTATGTTTGGAGATGAATGAACCAAATTTTTAATCAACCTACCTATAACAACAAAAATAACTGGTCCAAATAATAAAACAAAGGCCAAGATCAAAATTTTAGAATAATGATAACTAAAAAAATAATTGAGGTCTCAAATTTTAAGTAAAGTAACTGCTTCATAATGTATAGTAGCATTTTATGAGCACAACATTAAGATGAGAGTGGGAAGGGCATTGCACTCGACAATCTTACAAGTAAAAAAAATGCATTATTTTCTCATTGCAAAGTAAATGATAAAAAATCATCAATCACAATAAGGAACATCATCTGATTTTTATTCTCTTCATTATTGAAAGCTATAATTCTCAGTAGCCCAGCAGATGCCCTTTGCACTTTAGCATCATAGAAATCCAATAATTCAACCAGAGGTGGTATCCCACCATTCATCCTGAAAAATAATGCATTAACAAAAAGCATTGTCCACAATGGAAAAAGTGATTGCATTAAAAATAACAACCAAATATGAATTTTAATGTTGCTATTCTCATGGGCAAGGTTGGTGATCACATTAGCTACCAATCTTAGGATGCTATTCACTACCCGAGAAGTTGATCCATATCAGTGCCTCTTCAATAGGTCCATAAGAGGTGGTAAAGCACTTATTCCAATAATAAGCTATTGATGTTCTGTTAGTTCCACAATAAAATGGTAAAAGTTCATGAGTGTAAAATATAAACACTTAACAAACAATAGTCAAAATAGAATGCAGCAAAAGCTTACAAATCAAATAACTAAAGCCATATAAGATGTGAGACACTTCATTGTTCATGGATTTTGAACTCATGAGTTACTCAGAAATTTTATTGAATCCATTCTTAACTAATCTTCCCATATTAATATTGTAGAAAAATAAAAAATATATTAATTAATACTAATTATTCTAGTTTATAATCATACCTTTTGTATTTTTTACTTTTTTTATTATTTCTATGTTATTATTGATGGAAGCACCTAACCTCTAGACTGCTTCAATTCATTGGCCCATTATATTAAATGATAGGATTGCTTGTTATTTTTTTCCTAAGAGTTTTTCATCAAGTTTTATGTTTGGCATAAAATTATGCATAGTATCAAAGCCAAAACTCAAAGAAAAACAAACCTTGAGGCATTTAAGGGTTCAAAATCCTAAAAAATGAGAGAACATGCATTGTGCCAACATAGGGGACATGAGCATACATGCTATAGTAATGCCCCATTACTGCCATCACATACTACGTGAGACAAGTATCAACTCCATAAAAAGGATGTTGCATGGTTGTGTGTGACAGAAGAGTTTTCGCATGGTTGTGTGTGACAGAAGAGTTTCCGCATGGTAGTAGGCACCTAAATTGCACAATAGGCATTGTAGTTGTGTAGTATTATTTTTGTTGACAGTGTGCATGGTCGTTCATAGTAATATGGCACAATAGTTGGCACTTCATTAATATGATTTGGGTAGAAACTAAAATTTGGAAAGAATCCAAATTAAGTTTAATTTTTTAGCAGAACTTCAATTTGTGGGATAACAAATGATTTATCATATTACTATAACAAATGATTTATCAACTTGTATATTAACTTAAAAATATCCCTCTATGATATATCGTTTCTTCATATGATATAAAATTATAAAGATAATCTCTTGTTGTTGCATACAAGCATCATATTGTACATCACTATTATCGTAGTTGCACATATATATTAAATTATAAACATTTATATATAATGGCATATGATTATATAAATATACAAGTGTTTAGATATAATGTTGTATTTAAACATTTATATATAATGGCATATGATTATATAAATATACAAGTGTTTAGATATAATGTTGTGTTTAAAAATATTTTTATAAATGTTACATATATATAAATATATATATTTAACACTTTTATAAAAATTATATAGTATATATATCACATTTATATAAACATTATAAATATTATATATTTATATAAAAATGTATATGTTATATAAATGTTTACAAATATCTATAAACATTTTATATGTTATAAAAATGTTATATAAAAAATAATATAAATGGATAGTTTTATGTAAATGTTGTATAAATATTTATATATAACATTATATGTTTATATTAATATATCAATGTTTATATATAATGTACTACATTTATATATATTAAAGTATAGACATTTATAAATAATGTCATATGATTTTATAAATGTATAAAAGTTTAAATATAATGTTATCTATTTATAATATTTTTAGAGATAATCAAAATACAAGCCATAAACATTGTGTTTATTTTTATTTATGTTACTATAGTAGAATACATAAGCAAAATTTTTTATTGTTAAGCTACAGAAGCAGAAAACAATAAGCATACATTTAGTATTTGAAATCCATAAAATCCTAAAAAATTAATCAATAAATGAACAAAGTTTACACTAATCGTATGTTGTTTCATTAATGGTGGAGAGTCAAAATCATATAAGTGATGTGAAAATATGAGAAAGAAGAAGAAAAATTAGGGAAAAATGAAAAAAAAAATTAAAACTGAATAATTTCTATAAACCGAAATCACCCAGTGGTAATCAAATTGAGAGAGATAGAGAAATGTATTTAGTATTCTAAAGGAGAAGAGTAATGCTAATCTTACCTGGTGACAAGAAGAGATAGAATGTATAGGTTTCTCCTGTAGTCCCTATTTGCTTCTCCTCTCTTCCTCTTCGCAAAGATAAAAAAATAGTTTAAGCTTGAATGACTTAGCATTTTCTTTTTTCATGGAAACTATAAATAAAAAAATGGATGTAAATATATCAAAAAAAAGACAAAAATATAAAAGTAAACTAAAATTATAAAAATTAAATAATTTAAATAAAAAAATGAAATAGATTTGTATTTAACCATAAATGATATTATTTCATCAATATATAAAGTTATTGTTAATAATTTATAAAATTTTAATGGTTAATTTTTGATATATTAATTTTAAATTAATAAAATGAATTTCAGAAAAAAAAATTATAAATAGCTATAAAAATGATGATTAAAAAAATTAGATTACTAATAACCATGAAAACTAATAATTGGTAATCCAATTTTCATATTATTTCATTTATTAAAAAAACAAATTTATTAATTTAACCATAAATAAATTATATAAATGTATATCCATAAAAAATTTATAACATTTCATATTATTTTAAATTTATTGATAAATTTATAATATTAATTCATAAAAAAATAATATTATATGATAATATAGTATTTCATATATATATATATATATTATGGTTATAAATTTTTAAAAATTCAATTTATTTTTTATGAATATAATATGACATAATTATAAAGGAACAAAGATTTCATATTATTTGATATAATTTATAATTTATAAAATAACAAAATTACTTAAAGTGAGAAGATCATTAAAAAAAGTTATATTTATTATTTTAATAAAAATGGAATATTAAAAGATAATAGTAAAGATCTAACTCAATAATTTAATTCTTATAAATTTCAATAGAGACAACAAATAAAACTTGAATTCAAATCAACTTTGGGTTAGTTTGGAAGTACTTTTCAAAAGTGTTTATAGGGCTAAAAATAAATTTAAGTATTTTTAGGACAAAAAAATTTCTTTAGTAATATTTTAAATAATTTTTAAAACCCCTAAAAAAAGACTTGAAGTGTTCTTTTAATTAAATAACCACACTAAGATATTTATTTTTTAAATAATCAATTTTTTTTGATGCAATCAAAACATCTATGTAATAATCTTTAAATATCAATTTATTTTCTTTTAAATTTTATGAAAATTTTGAAATTTTTTTTGTTTCAAAAATTTTAAATCTTTTAGTCTTATTTTTTTAAAAGATTTCTATAATCATAAACATATTTTTTATTTTAAATAATATAAAAATTTACTTGTTTATTCATTAATTAAGATATTTTTATACTTTTTTTATTTTAAGTATACAATTAATTATTTTAGCTTTTTATTATAGTAATATTTATGTATGTTGATTTATTAAATAAAATATCATAAAAGTTATTATAATTTATTATTTATTATTTAATGTTTTTTAATAAAATTATTTAAATATCATAATTAAATATTTCAACAAAATATTTTGGATAAAATTTTAAATATTTTATAAACATAAAAATAGTTATTTTAGTCTTTATTAATATAAATTTTTATTCATATTTATATATTTTTGAAATTATTTATTTATAATAACCTATTTTTAAAATTATACGAGAAAAATGTGTCTCTCAAGGATCGTTCATCAGTAAACCATGACATAGGTACCTTTAATATACAAAATTAAATAAAATATTAAAACAAATAATATATAAAAAAATTAAATCATTAAAGATTAGAAATGAAAATTATCCCCAGCCCAAATAGCTATGGAAAAATCCATAGCTAAATGGATATATTTTGTAAAAAATAGAATTTAAGGAATAATCGCTTGTAATTAAATATAAAATCATAAAAAAAATTATAAGAATTTTAGTTAGTGATGGATTTTGTCTCGAACTAATTAGCTAGGTAAAACCCATCTCTAAAGGCGTTAAGGTGCTCGACATTCTCTGCGTGAAAATTTACGATAATTTTAGCTGAGAATTTTAAATCAAAAATATCTATTTCTAATCCATCTCAAATTCATCACAAATTAGTAATTCAATGTAAAATAAAACATCTATTGCTATTCCCTAGCTGATCCCTAGCTAATTAGATAAGGATTATTTCCAAAGCTAATTTTTTATAACTAAAGAGACATTTTCTTATAGTGTAGATAGACTCAAAAATAGACCGAAATATAGATAGATAGTAGATGAAGAGATAGTCAAATAGATAGGCAGTTAGATACACAAATAGAAAGAGAGATATACAAATGGAACGATAGATAGATAAATTGATAGATAGAAAGATAAATAGACAGATAGATAGAAAGAAAGATAGATAATTAGATAGATAGATAAATAGATAGATAGATAGACATAAAAAAGACCGATAGATAGATATATAGATAGACAAATAAATAGATAGATACATAGACAAATAGATCGATAGATAGATAAATCGATAGATAGATAAATAAATAGACATATAGATATAGATATATATATATATATATATATATATATATATATATAAACAAATAGATAGATAACTAGATAGATAGATGGATAGGTATATATATAGATAGATGGATAGGTATATAGATAGATAGATAAATAGATAGATAGACAAATAGATAGATAGATAGACATATAGTTAGATAAAAAGATAAACAGAATAATAAATAGACAGATAGATAGACAAACAGATAGATAGATAGACAGATAGATAAATAGATAGATAGGCATATAGATATACAGAAATATAGATAGAAAGATAGACACATAGATAGACACATAGATAGACAGATAGTTAGACTGATAGATAGATAGATAATAGACAGATAGATAGAATAATAGATAGATAGATAGAAAGAGTTATATATATATATATAGATAGATAAATAGATAAATAGATAAACTTACGGGCAAACAAATAGAAAAATTGACAAATAGATAGACAAATAGATTGATAGATAGGCACATAGAAAAATTGATAGATAAATAGAAAGAAAGAAAGAAAGAAAGAAAGATATATAGATAAATAGATAGATTAATAGATTGATAGACAGATAGATAAACAGATAGATAAGCCAATAGATAGTCATATAGATAGAAAGATAGATAGGCAGCTAGATAAACATATATATAAATATATAGATAGATAGACAAATAGATAGCCAGGTAGATATATAGATAGATAGATTGATTGATTGATTGACAGACAAATAGGCAAATAGATTAATAGGTAGATAGTCAGATATATATATATTGACAAATAGAGAGATAGAAAGATAGATTGATAGATATACAAATAGATAGGCATATCGATAAATTTATTGATAGATAGCTAGATAGTCAAATACATAGATAGATAGATAGACAAATGGATAGATAGATAGATTAAAAGACTATTTGATAAACATATTGATTGATAGATAGATAAATTGATTGATTGATTGATTGAAAATATGAAAGATAGATATATAGACAGAAAGATACAAAGACAATTAGATAGACAGATAGATAAATACATAGAAAAATAGTTAGATAGATAGATATACAAATAGATAGATAGATAGCCAGATAGATAGATAGCCAGATAGATAGATAGACAAATAGATAGATAGATAGATAGATAGACAGATAGATAGTCAAATAGATTAATAGATCGATAGATATATAAAATTATAGATAGATAGATAGTTAGTTAGTTAGTTAGTTAGATTGATATATAAATAAATAAGCAGTTAGATAGATAGATAGACAAAAGATACACATATAGATATATATATATATATATATATATATATATATATATATATATAGACTAATAAATAGATAGATAATAGTGATATAGATTAAAAGATAGATTGATTGATAGACAGACATACACATAGATAGACAGATAGATAAATAGATAGATAAATAGATAGATAGACATAAAGATAGATAAGTAGATATATAGATAGATTCATAGATAGATAGACATATAGTGATATAGATAGATAAATAGATCGATAGATAGATAGAAAAATAGACAGACGGATAGATAAAGATACATATAGATAAATAGATAGGTAGAAAGATATGTAGATAAAAAGATAGACAAATAGATAAGATAATAGATAGATAGACAGATAGACAGATAGATATGTATATATATATATATAGATAAATAGACATATAGATAGATAAATAGGGTGATAGAAAGATAAATAGATAGATAGAAAGTTAGACTGATAGATAGACATATAGATAGACATATAGATAGATAGAGATACAGATAGATAGATAAATATATAGAAAGATAGATAGACAGATAGATAAATTGATACACAAACAAATAAACAGGTAGATAGATTGAAACATAAATTGATAGAAAGATAAATAGATAAATAGATAGACACACAAATAGACATACAGATAGGCTGATAAAATATTTATGGATAGACAGACAGACATATTGATATACAGCCACATAGATAAATTGACTGATAAAATATAAAGATAGAAAGAAATATAGATAAATAGATATACAGATTAATAGATAGATTTATAGATAGGTTCATAGACAAATAGATAGACTGATATATAGATTATTTGAGAGATAGATAGATAGATATATAGATAGATAGATAGATAAACAAATAAATTAAATGATAAATAGATAGATAAATAGATAGATAAATAGATAGATTTACTGATAGATATGTAGATTTATAGATAGATAGATATACATACATATAGATTGATAGATATATAGATAGATAGATAGACAAATAGATGGACATATTGATAGAAAAATAGTTAGACAGATAAATAGATAGATTTATAGATAGATATGCAGATGTATAGATAGATAGATAGAAAGATATATAGCTAAATAGCACAACAACAAAACTTCAAATTAATGACATTTTATACCTTGATGCTTTTTGAAAATGTCATTATTATATTTGTAATTTAGACATTTAATGACAATTACTAGATGTGTCATTATTAACACTAATAGATTACAAAAATTTCTTAACTCCTTAAAAATTATGACGGAATAAGTGGCTAAAAATTAAAAACCTTGTCACTTTTATTAGTGTCATGGATGTAAAAAAAATAATTTTGAATTTATTGATTTGGAACTAATTTCTTATGTATTTTTTTTTGTAAAATAAGTAATAATATTTTTAATTTTACTCTAGATTAATAAAAAAAATTATCAAATTTTAGTAGAAAATTATTTATTAAAAATAAAAAGAAACTTATGATCAAATAAAATTTTTTTTTAATATTTTTACATTAAAAATTGAATTTTTTATTTATAAAATAAGTAATAATATTAAATTTTAAAATTATTCTGTTAATAATTAATTAATCCCTAAAAGAAATAAAAATAAAATGAAAATTTTAGGTGATTTAATTAAATTAAGTGATTACTTTAATATTATTTTTAACTTCATTTAATAAAATGAAGAATCGATCACTAGAAAGACTAGCGCATCTTCTTCATCACGTTCGGCATTTTCCAACAGCTAAGCTTCAAGCTCGCGTCTCTGATATCCTTGGCCATCTTTGCAGCATCCAGTAAGTTTCCCCATTAAGTTTCTAATTGTATTAGCTCTTCCATACATTTAACTTTTATCAAAAAACAGTGCATTGAATCACTGGAATTGAAGAGGTTAACTTATTTCATCAATGTGAACTTTTTCCGATATTTTTGAATTTCTTCGCAGCATCTTCCAAAATCTTATGTTTTACATCTTATATTATGCATAAACTTATCATAATTCACAAGTAGATAGAAAGAGAGAGGGGGGAAAAAAGAAACGTTATATTTTAATGTTTGGTTCTGGGAGAGGAAGTATCTGGACATGCGCGAGTGGCCTTGTGATCATGATAATTGTGAGTGAATTCAGTGAGTCCATGGATTCTTGTTGAGAATTAATTCAGAGGAAAACTAGGGGTGAAAGCGTAACTTTTTTGTTTCCTTCTCTTAATTTTAATTGAGTTCATTTGTACATGGAATTGGAGGTTGCAGAAGCATAGCAGATTAGAAATTGACTGTCATGAATGCTTTCTTCTCCATCGCATTTCTCCCTTTTAGAGGATATGTTTCATTTTCACTCCCCCCAAAACTAGCTTGAATTTGATCTTCTCTTGTTCTCCTCGCTCGTAGCTAACCCAATTCCTTCTTGGTCTCTCTCTCTCCCTCTCTCATGGTCTCGTCTTCTCTGTGTCTTCCAGAAGCAAGATCTGATTTTCATTTTCTCTACTATTGATGCTTCACTCACTACAACATAACTTCAAATTAATTACGTTTTATACATTGATGCTTTCATAAAATGTAATTATTCTATTTGTAATTAGACATTGAATGACACTTACTAGATGTGTCATTGTTAAGGCTAATAGGTTAGGACATTTCTTTACTCCTTAAAAATTACCAAGGAATAAGGGGCTGAAAATTAAAAACATTGTCACTTTTAATAGTGTCTTTGATGTGAAAATATTAATTTTGATTTAATTGATTTGAAAGTAATTTCTTTTGTATTTTTTATCTGTAAAATAAGTAATAAAATTTTTAATTTTATTCTTGATTAATAAAAAAAATTATCAAAATTTAGTTGAAATTTATTTATTAAAAATAAAAAGATATTTATGATCAAATTAATAAAAATTAAATATTTTTACATTCAAATTTGATTGTTTTATTTATAAAATAAGTAATAATATTTAATTTTATAATTAAATTGTTAATATTTAATTTATCCCTAAGAGAAATAAAAATAAATTGAAAATTTTACATCTTTTAATAAATTGATGTGATTAATATAATTTTAGATTTCTTGCAAGTCTTCATTTAATAAAATTAAGACTCCCTCGCTATTATATGCAAATCTGGAAGTTTCCCCATTAACTTACTAGCGCATCTTCTTCAAATAGTTCGGACTTTTCCAACATCTCGGCTTCAAGCAGTGCCTCCGATATCCTTCACAATCTTTGTAGCATCCAGGAAGTTTTCCAATTAGGTTTCTAATTGTATCAGCTCTTCCATTCACTTAAATATTTTCAAAAAACTTGGCATTGAATCACTTGAATTGAAAAGGTTAACTTATTTCACCATTGTGAACTTGACTTCCGATCTTTTTGCATTTCTTCGTAGGATCCTCCTAAATCTTCTATTTTGCATCTTATATTATGTTTTCATCTCTTTTAATGTAATGATGTTGTGTGACATGTTCTTTCCAGTTGGAAATGTAATAGAGTCCCTCGTCGAACAGCTCCTCCTTTTGACAGCACTCAATACATTTGCTAAAGAATTTGACTTTAATGTAAGCATCTACTGTCAGCTTATAATATGCTGCTTGTGTGAAACATTCTACAGGTTCTTCAAGTTTGGGAACAGAGGTCTTTCCATAAATAAACAAAAAACCTGCAGCTGAATATTAGATACACTAGATTATAAATTTGAAGCGGAAAAGATAAAAATTAATATTTGTTTGTATAATAAAATATATTAATTAGACATGTCATTTAATTTTTCTAAAAACATCATTATTTGGAATATCTTTTATGTTTTTATGGTACTTACTAGATGTATCATTGTTAAGAATAATAAGGGGCTGAAAAATATAAACCTTGTCACTATTATAAGTGTCATTGATATGAAAATATTAATTATGAATGTATTGAATTGGAAAAAATTAGTTAGTATATTTTATTTGTAAAATATGTAATATGTTTTAAAATGGCGCTGGCAACAAACTGGAAGAGTCGAGTGGAAGAGTCTCGGCCTGCTTCTCTATGGCTTCGTTTTCCATTTCTTCATTGATGGAATTCTATTTGCTTGTTTATATCTTTCTTCCTCATGGTTATTGTATTCTCGAACATGATCTCAGTGAATAGATTCTTACGCATTGCACGACAGGTCCTATCCGCCCTTTATTGTTAAATTAGTAGATATGTTACCAAAATGCATAATACTTAATTGCTACCCTTGTTATACGAATATTTTTTGTAGCTTGGCAGGACAAAATAAAAAGCTGAAAAAGAGTTTAAATTGGGATCGAAAGATAGAAATTGTAGTCAAATATGCTTGTCATCAGTTTCTACATGGCTTAGATTTACAAACTTTGGAAAGTGGAGTTGTACATGGCTTATGCATTATATCTTCGGCATCGTGTTTTGTGTTGCTATTTTGTGAAGTTTAATTAGTTAAATTTCTTTCAATCAATGCAGATTTTGTGATGTTGGTGCTTGGTTTGTCGGCGAATTTGCCGTAGTTGAGTTATCTACTTCCTATTTTCAGGCTGCTATTCTACCATAAAGTAAAAATGAATTCTTTTCCATTTCTCATTTTTAGGATCTGTCTCCTGTTCTTCTTGCAAGGTCCAATTTGCTAATTACAAGGGATATATAGTGTGCAATTCTTGTTGTTTTCTTTGAGCAGGTGATTATCTATTCTATTTTATTTTTGATCTCGTTCCATTTTTATAGATGTTGTTCTATTTGTTCTCTCGGCCTCTATTTTTCAGACAGTGAAAGTATGGAAAAAAATGAGGCTATATTTTATAAAAATGTGTGCTCTATAGTCATGCCATTTAAAAATTAATTAGCCTAAGGACCTAGAGACATGTAATGTCTTATCTATAAATTCTTCTAGCTCACGTATTTGTTTATTTTATGTTAGATATTACAGCAAAGTCAAAATATATTAGTATCTTGTATTGAAATAGATGAAAGGTAAATTAATACTCACCTAATTAAATACTTTTACTTTATTTTTTAAATGATTTCTATACATTGAGAAGTTTGAATAGAATATTAATATCTTCCTCACTAAAAAGAAAAGAAAGAAAAGATGGATATTATTATCAAAACTAAAAGATGTACCTTATATACCTGAGAATATTGATTATAGGAAATGAGAAATTAAACAAAGTATTTATAAAAATAATATACACAAATAAGGATATTACTATCATAAAGATAACATATACATTATATACCTTTTATACATTGGAATATTGATTATTAATAATGAGAAATTAAGCAAAGTATTTGTTTAAATAAGCTACAAAAATAAGGAAAATAAGAGTTGGGGGTCCAGTAAATAGAATATAAAATTTTAAAGTAGCTAGAAATAAATAAAATAATATAGTTAACAAGAAAATACATGGCCAATTAAAATTTTCCTTTTCTCATTACACAATTCATTTTCTCTTTTCCTTAGTCATGTTAAAAAAAATCATTTTATTTTTTATTTTCCCCCATGTAATATAATGGCCTTTATTATTATAAATTAGTGAATCAACTTTAACCTCAAGAATGATAAAAATAATTTTTTGTTAAAATTATAACAAAAAAAAAATTTAAAACCTATAATACACATGAATGCATGATTAGAGGTTCTAGGATCGGATTTGGAGGAGAATAAAATATTTTTCTATTAATAAATTGACTTTTCTCATATTTTACTTTAATTTAAAGAATAATTAAATGATATTTTTTTGTTTAAATTTTTTTTTTCTAGGAATCATACTAACTGTGAGAAATAATTTCTCATGTTTAAATATTATTTTAATAATATTGACTATGTAAACAAATTCAACATTATTACAAAAATTAATGCTCATCCCTTCTATCTTATATCTGACATGCATTTTAATATTTTATTAAATTGATTTTTGAATTTTCTTTTAACAGATAAATAAGATGTTGCTAAAAAAATAACATTGGAATATTGATGTGTTCTTCCATTTGAAGTGTGATCACTATTTGAAATAATTTTTTCTTTAAAAATGGATCGTTCATGGATCTCAAAGGATCAAAGATCGAAGGAATATTAAGATGAAGTTGAATGCTTTGTTGCATTTGCAATACAAAATTCTACAAATAAAACCTCCATTAAATGTCCATGCTTATAATGTGGTAATATGATTTTCAATACTCCTCAAAAGATTCGAGACAATTTGTTTTTCTTTGGTATTGATCAGAGTTTCCATACATGGTATTGGCATAGAGAGGTAGCTCCAAGTTGCCCACCTTCTATAAGAGTAGAACATTATGATAGACTTCAATTTGATGATCAACGTAGTACAATAGAAATGGTTCAAGCTACAGATTATGATTGTCAAAATGATCCTAAATTATTTGCAATATTACTACAAGATGCAGAAAAACCATTTTATCCTGGTTGTAGAAGCTTTACATGATTGTTTGCCTTGATCAAACTATACAACTTGAAAGCACGTTTTGGGTGGTCTGATAATAGCTTTTCAGAGCTTTTACAAATTCTTGGAGAAATGTTGCCTTTAAACAATGAATTGCCTTTGTCGATGTATGAAGCAAAAAAGACATTACATTCTTTGGGAATAGAATATGAGAAAATACATGCATGCCCAAATGATTGTGTACTTTATCGGAAGGAGTTGAAAGATACATCCTTATGTCTTACCTGTGGAACTTCGAGGTGGAAGACAGATAACACAGGAACTAAGAGGAGAAAAAGAGTTCCTGTGAAAGTAATGTTGTATTTTCCTCCAATTCCAAGATTTAGAATAATGTTTCAATCATCAAAAATTGCAAAAGAGCTCATATGGTATGTTGAAGAAAGAGATTTTGATGGGAAAATGCATCATCCATCAGATTCACCATCATGGAAGCAAGTTGATCGCAAATGGCCTGAGTTTTCCTTAGAACCTAGAAACTTGAGACTTGCAATTTCTACAGATGGCATAAATCCTCATAGATCATTTAATAGCAAACATATTTGTTGGTCAATTCTCATGATAATTTACAACCTTCCTCCATGGTTGTGCATGAAAAGAAAATTTATGATGTTATCTTTATTAATTTCAGGTCCATGACAACTTGGCAATGATATTGATGTCTATTTAGCACCGCTAATAGAAGATCTGAAAACATTGTGGGAGGTCGGACTTCAAGTTTACGATGCACATAAACAAGAAATCTTTACATTAAGAGCTATTCTTTTATATACAATCAATAATTTTCCTACATATGCAAACATGTCAGGCTCCAAAGTTAAAGGATATTATGGTTGTCCAATATGTGGAGAAGAACCATATTCTTGTAGGTTAAAGCATAGAAAAAAGAACTCCTATACTGGACATATACGATTTCTTCAAAGAATCCATCCTTATAGGAAACAAAAGAAAGCATTTGATGGAAAACAAGAGTTCGGGTCACCTCCACAAATATTGATTGGCGAGGAAATATTAAAAAAAATCAGTGGAATTTGTAATTCTTGGGGCAAAAAATGGTTATTCTGGGAAAATCTGAAATCAACAATACAAATTGTTGGAAAAAAAGTCAATTTTCTTTGATCTCGAGTATTTGAAATATCTTCATGTTCGTCATAATTTTGATGTAATGCATATTGAGAAAAATGGTTGTGAAAGCATTATTAGTACCTTACTCAACATTGTAGGTAAGACAAAGGATGGGCTTAATTCTTGCTTGGATATTGTAGATATGGGCTTAAGGAGCAAATTGGTACCAAGGTTTGATTTGAAGAGAACATATCTCCCTCCTGCATGTTATACACTTTCTACAATGGAAAAGAATGTATTTTTCCAAACACTTTCACATTTGAAGGTTCCATATGGATATTGTTCGAACCTTCGAAACCTCGTGTCAATGGAAGAATTGAAACTTAATGGCTTAAAATCCCATGACTATCATCCATTAATGCAACAATTTTTGCCGGCTTTGTTACATTCTATCTTGTCCACGCATGTGAAGAATGCCATTTGTTGATTGAGTTTATTTTTCAATGCTCTCTGTACTAAAGTCATTGATGTTCCTTAATTAGATGAGTTACAAAATGAGATAGTGGTGACATTATGCTTATTTGAAAAGTACTTCCCACCTTCGTTCTTTAAATATCATGGTGCATCTTACTGTGCATCTTGTAAGATTAGTGAGACTTTGTGGACCAGTTTACTTTAGGTGGATGTACCTATTTGAAAGGTTTATGAAAGTGTTAAAAGGCTATGTACGAAATCGTACTAGACTAGAAGGTTGTATTACTGAATGCTATATTGCAGAAGAAGGAATCGAGTTTTGAATAGAGTACTTATCAAATGTGGAAGCAATTGGAATTCCTAGTAGTTCAAACAATGACCAGAAAGTTAGGGCACCAATATTTGGAGGTCTTGCTATGAAGGCCGAATCTAATTTATGGTTACAAGCACAGTATTATGTGTTGGAAAATACATCAATTATCCAACCTTATATTGAGTAAGCACCACAAACTTTTTATTTCTTAATTTGTTGTACATATAATATATTACTCTAATTATTTAATTTTTATACCTGACCTCATAGAGAGCACTTGTAGTGGCTAAAAGCCAAACATCCACATCAATCAAAAAGGCAAAAGTGGTTACACGATGAGCATGCTCGTACTTTTACGTTTTGGTTACGACAAAAGGTACTACAATGGTTTCTTAAATTTTCCTTTTCGTTTTCATTATTGGTTAACATATAAATGATAACTATATCTTATTTATATAGGTTGAAGTTGCATTGTGAAATAATGAACATGTATCTAAAACCCTTAAATGGATAGCTGATGGTCCAAGCCATTATGTGATGTAGTATAATGGTTATGTCATCAATGGGTGTCAATATAATACTAAGGAGCGTGATGATTTACTAGCTATCCTAAATAGTGGAGTTAGTATTGTATCAACGACCATGCAAATTGCTAGTGCTAAGGATGAATATCTTATTTTCGGGGAACTTTGTTTCTATGGGGTTATTACTGAGATTTGGGACCTTGATTATACTATGTTCAGAATTATAGTCTTCAAGTGTGATTGGGTTGCTAATAAGAATGGAATTAGGGTTGTTGATCTTGGGTTTACCTTAGTTGACTTTAGCAGATTGGCTCATAAGTCAAATCTGTTCATATTGGCCTCCCAAGCTAAGAAAGTCTTCTATGTACAAGATGAGCTTAATCCAAGATGGTCAATTATTTTGTCGACTCCTCAACAAGACTTCATAGAAAGAGCAAATGATGATGATCCCATGTAAATTTCTATTGAACACAATCAAGTCATATCTTCTTTGTCACAAGTTGAATTATTTGATGCACTGGATGAATCTGATCAAATTTGTAATCGAGATGATTGTGAGGGAATTTGGGTTGAGAACAAATCATAAATGTATCCAATTTTTTATCTTTGTTATTACTTTGTGAATTGATATGCTTCTATAGTTTTTTGTATTTTAAATGTATGCTTACTATTTAATTTATTCGTCTTTGTTATTAGATGAATGTTATTCATTAAATTTTAGTTAATGGTAGGTTGAGAATATTCTAAAAATTGACATTATTATGTTTTATGCAAAACAGCTGATTAGGTAATCCCTTTAATTAGTTACTTTTGTATTCTTTAAATTTTTTTTGAATATTTTTGTACTTTTTTTAAACATTATATTTATTTTTATGATAGGTATGGAAACAGAACAACAAGATAAAGCAACTACAAAAAATAGATGTAGAGGGATAACAAGAAAGCCTATGATCAGTAAGAATAGGAGCAAATGAATAAAACTTTCAGTTAAGTATAATATTGATGGTATTTATGTTGGACAAGCTCCGGTGCAGCTCACAAGTTATTTAGGGGTATTGGCATGTACCATGGTCCCAATTAGATATAGCACTTGACACCATGTACCTAAGCAATTGAAGAATAAATTGTGGGACTCCATTGAGGTAAACTGTATTTTTTTCTATTTATAACTTTTTCTAATTTTTTTTTGCAAATTTTTTTAACAACTAATAACTATATTCATTACTTCTAGGTTGCATTTACATTGGATTGTAAAAGTAGAAGGAACTATATAAAAACAATTGGCAGGTCCTTCAGATCTTTCAAGAACATGTTGACTACAAAGTATATCATTCCATTCAAAGACCAACTAGAGCTTCTTAAAAAACCATGAGTTGAATACAGTTTTATTGAAGATGAAGATTGGACAATTTTTGTCAAAGAAAGATAGACTCAAAGATTTCAGGTAAATTTCTAATTATTTTCATGGCATTTTCTCATTTTTTCTTTACTTAATATAAATTAAAATTTTTAGGAGTTTAGAGAAGTTCAAAAGGAAAGAAGGAAAAAGCATATTTATAATCATTATCTTAGTAGGAAGGGATATGCTGGTCTTGAGGAGGAGATGGTAAGTTAAAGATGTTACTTTACTTTTTATTTTATGTTGAATTTGCCTAGAGATGCATTATATTACATTGCAATATTGTAAAAGTCGGTAGAAACCGACTTTACTAGAGTCATTGATATAAGTGTATTATGGAAGAAAGCAATGGTGAAAAAAGATGGCACAAATGATGAAGTAGTTATTCCTGTAGTGGAGAAGATTGTAAGTATAAATTATGAAACAAATATTTAATTTAAGTTAATAACTTATTTATATTAACCAATATGATATTTAATTTTATAATATCATTGTGTATCAGGATAAGATGTTGCAACAGTCACAAGAAAGCAGTTTGAGTTTCAATTACAGAAGCATTGGGAACTTCTGAATCTAGTGGTCGAATACAAGCTAAAGGAAAACATCATACTCCACGAAAATATTTTCATTCTATGGCAGATAGTACTTTGCGAAAATTTATGAAAGAATCACAAGAGCAACAATCAAAGTTTGAGGCAAAGATTTTATTCCAACTCGCTCAGATGGTACCCACCGCACCTCAATCTGATGTTGGTAGCTCTAACATGTTCCAAAAACATATTTTCCTTCCTTAAAGTGTTGAGCAACCAAAACATCGAGTAGATGACCACAATCCTCCAACGCTAAAATCAAACAAGGTAAGTTGTAATTACTATTATGTTCTATAATTAAAATGTGTTAGCACAAACTCATAATTTTCATATCAACTTACCTAGTTGATTAATTCCTATATAGAAGTAATGTTACAATATATGTTTGTATAATAAATTATATTAATAAGCTCATTAAGTTATGATAACTCAATTTTGTCTAACTAATTCTTTCCTACTTGGAAATTATCAACTTTAGATGATTGCATATAACTAAACAATATTATGTCATTTTACAGGTAAGGAATTGTCAATTGGCCATAGGGACAAAAGAAAATGTAGTTTCAGTTGGAACTATGGTACTTGAATGTGGTGCTAACTTCCTTGTTGCTGTGGATGTTTCTTATGATCCAAATACATTATTTTCTGTACCTATTCCAAGCCAAATTATCACTATTAGAGATGCTATTGGGCATCAAATTTTATTGTCTACCCAATTAGTTATTCGTACTACTCATCGCATCCAAGTATGTGCTTTTTTTTAAAATATAAAATTTCTTGTTAATAATAATAAAACAATTTAATCTAGGACAATTCTTATATATACAATGATATTTTATGTTTTATAAGATTCAAAGAAATTTAAGAAGCAGAGTAATAAAGAGAGAACATTGAGTTTTAATGATGAGAATCCTGTAGATATCAAGAACTTTGCTACATAAGTTGGGCGTTTGTTAAAGGATGAGATGGTACATACAGTAGAAATCATAGAGGAGATTTTTGGAGAGTCATCTAAGACATTCCTCATGATAGAAGATATGGATATCATAATTTAATCAATAAAGGTGTCATCTAATTGTCTTATGTTCTATATATGGTAAGAGAAACATTTTAATATGTTTTTCATATATTTTAACTTTTTTATTAATGTTTTAATTTTTCATATTGAGAATTGTATTTAATATTAGTTAAATTAAAATATTAAAACTTTTAAATATTGCGTGAAATTAAATTAGGCACTTGCATAAAAAGATGGTTGATGCTAAAAGGCAGAGTTATTTATTTTTGTAAATCCGACCTTGGTTTACAAAGCTGGATTGGTAGAAGCAACCAAGAAAAATAGGTCAAGGGTTATAGCTAATCGGTTGATGAATGCAAATAATGCAGATTTTATTTTTATTCCATATAACCCAGGGTAAGTTATTTAACATAAGTAAGATTATAAGTATGCATATTTATCAAATTATAAATGTTATGTTGTTACACTAATGTTAATTTTGTAGTTGTCATTGGGTATTGGTGGTACTTGACATAAGAACATTGATCACCTATTACCTTGATTCCTTGCATCATCAACCTTCAGATGATCTTAAAGTCATTGTTAATATGTAAATTTTTCCCTTCTTATTATAGAATGAAACATTTTTTGGTAACAAAATTTTTTTTTCTTCATGCAGGGCTCTAAGAAATCATCCCCTTAAAAAACATAAATCACCAAAAAGAGACCCTAATTGGGTTGTATTAGGGGTAAATAACTCATTAACTGAGTAATAAAATATTTAGTTTCTTCTACTTAATTTTAAACTTAGTACAATATGACTTGCAAGTAACTCCATATATATATATATATATTGATTTTATTTTCCATTCAGTGCAAAAGACAACAAGGTAGTGTTGAATGTGGATTCTATGTGATGAGATATATGAGAGATATCATTCTCGATCAATGATATATTACAACAAAGGTATGTGTTGATTTGTTGTTTATCAATATATCAGGTTTTTTTATTTTCCATTTTATTGATGAAAATAATACTTTACTTTTCAACAGTTTAATGGGATGAAATCATATAACAAAGATGAGTTGGATGAAGTACGATCTGAATGGGTGATGCTGGTGACTCAATTAATACTTTCCTCAGTTTAAAAAATATTGGGGACACCTTTTTGTATTGAATTATAAACAAATTTTGGCATTTCCAACTTTAACTTTTGATGAGGTTCATACTTTATATCTTTTTTGACCCAAACTATGACTGAAGGTAAATTGTTAGACATAATCATTTGAAGACATTTTAGTATTTATCTTACACCATCGTTTTATTTCTCTAATTTCCAAAGGTTGAATTACGTTAGTATATTGTATGCATGATTCATAGGCATTTAAAGGTAAACTTATATTTGGTCAAGTTAGAAGATCTTCCAACTTTGGAATGGTCCATGAACTATTATGATAATAAAAGTATTTTTTATAATGAGATCAAGTTTATTACTTCTTACTTTCTATTAAATATTCAAAACTTGAATATGCAATTGGATTTTATTGTTATCATATTATCTTTTGTTTGTGTTGTCAACTATAGTTTTTTTTTGTAGATTGGCAATGGAAAAAATTATGATTTCGACTTTTGGCTTCAATATTTTACCACAACATTGTAAATTACATTTTCACCGTTATAAAACACAATTATTATTTCAAGGTACAATTTTTTTCACGTAGCCTTTAATTTATTAATGAATCTAAAACTATAAGTTGATTGGATTACTATATTTGTGTAATCAAATAGAACTTGAAATTACATTACATAGGATCTCATCGAGTTTTTTTGATGTATCGGGGAGATGACAAATAATTTAACTTTTCATTTTATTATATTTAATTCATTTTTGTAGTGTTTTTTCAAGTTGTTTATGAGATCTTTCAACTCACTACACACATATAGGTTTTTAATGAATTTTATTATTTTGTATTTTAAAAAATTTGATCAACTTTTATGCCATAATTGATAAATCTCCCGATTTATATTTTATCCATTACTACTAACTTTGCTTTTGTTGTTGTTAAATTTGTTTAAGCATATATGTCAATTGTTATATAAATTATTTTTATGATATGTTGTTATCATTCCTATTTTTTTTTCCAATGCTCTATAATATTTTTTTTTCAGCAAGTGTAATTATTTATTGTTCATATTTTTGTATGTAGGTTACCTTTTTTGGAAATTAAGTTTCAACGTTGCTAGGCTAGCATGAAGTAGTTTATTGTAGATAAGGCTCAATTGGGTTGCATATATCAGAAAATTTGAATAGAATTAAAGAAATGAATGTTGAAATTGTGTTATAATTTTTTTTGAATCGTAAGAAGTCCGAGTTCCCCATTGTACTTGATAACTTTATTCTTAGTATGGATTGTAAAGAATGTTATTCTTATGTGCATGCAGTATTACAATAATAGGTGAAAATATATTTACAATAATTATTAATTTTATATTTAATTATATCATTATCTTCCTTGACACTTTTACTATGTGTCATAGTATTCAAATAATTTAAGATTGCTACAACAAATTATGCAGTTTTCTGCTTGTCAAGGTAGATTAGTATAATAAACAATGACACTTTATTTTAGCGTCAAGGTATGATTCAACGACACTGCAAAAAAACATCATTATATGGAAAGACTTTTTATGTCAGTCTAGTGGTTGACTCTATCGATAAGCGACATGAATTATATATAATAATGCTTTTTAAGTGTCTTTGATTATGTTTTTTGTTGTAGTGTAGATAGATAGACAGATAGATAGACAAATAGATGGACATATTGATAGACAAATAGTTAGACAGATATATAGATAGATAGTTAGTTAGAGAGATAGATATATAGATATACAGATATAGAGAGAGACAAAAAGATATATAGATAGATAAATATAAAAATATAGATTGATAGATAGTTAGACAAATAGATAGATAGATAAATAAATAGATAGATAGATATACATATAGTTAGAGATAGATATTTAGATAGATAGACTTATAGTTCAATAGATAGATAGACAAATGGATAGACATATATATAGACAGATAAATAGATATATATATATAGACAGATTGATAGACACATTGATATACAAATAGATAGACCGATAGATAGATAGATAGATATACATCTAGATTGATAGATAGACAGATAGACAAATAAATAGATAAAAAGGTAGATATAAAATTGATAGCCAAATAGACAAATAGATTTATAAAAATAGTTACAAATATAGAAAGAATGATATATAGATTGATATAAAAAATAGTGAGATAGATAGATGGATAGATAGTAATATTGATACACAGATATATTGATTGATGGATTGATAGAAAGATTGATATACAAATTGATATACAGATTGATAAATAGATTGATAGATAGATTCATACATATATAGATAGATAGATTGATAGATAGACAGATATATATATATATATATATATATATATATATATATATATATATATCTGTAAATCGATAGATTATTAGACAAATAGATTGATGAATTGATAGATAGATACAAAGACACAAACATAAACAAATAGATAGATAAAGAAATAAATTGTTTGATAGATAAAAAGATATAAAAACAAATAGATATATAGATAGATACATTGATATAAATATAGTTAGATAGATAAAAAGATAGATAGATAAATAGATAGATAGATAGATATATAGAATGTCAGATAGATAAATAGATAGATAGTTAAATAGATAGAAATATAGAATGATAGATAAACACAAAGATTGATAGATAGATAGATAGATATATATATATATATATAAAGATAGATAGAAAGATATATAGATAGAAAGTTAGAAAATAGATACATTCATAGATAGATAGACTAGTGGATGTATAGATTGATAGACATATTGATAAATAGATAAATAGACAGATTGATATAAGAAAAATATATAAATAGATAGATAGATATATAGATAGATAGAAGGAAAGATAGAAAGACTAATAGTTAGCCAGATCGATATACAAATAGATATACAAATAGATAAATAGACAGATATATAGAAATATATACAGATAGAAAGACCACAATATAGATTAAAAGATAGATAGATTTATAGACAAATAGATAGATAGGCCTATAGATATACTGATAAAAAGATAGATATATAAATAAATATATTGATAGTTAGATAGAGAGATAAATAGATAGATAGTTATATATATATATATATATATATATATATATATATATATATATAGAAACATAGATAGACATTTAGTTAGATAGATAGAAAGACATATAGATTAAAATAAATATTTGGAGATAGATAGCTAGGTAGAGGATAAATATATAGATAGACATATAAAGAGACAAATAAATACATAGATAGATAGATAGATAAACATATACATATATAGATATATAGATTGATTGACAGATAGATAGACAGATTCAAAAATAGATATATAAATAGATAGATAGAAAAATATAATCATAAATAGATTGGTAAAGAGATAAAAAGATAGACAAATAGATTGATAGATTGATAATTACAAAGATAGATAGACATATAGTAGGATAAATAGATAGATCAATAGAAATATAGATAGAAAGATTGATTGATAGACAGAAATATAGATAGATATATATATATATATATAGATTTAGACCGAAAGATAGACAGATAGATAGATAAATAGATTGATAGACAGACAGATAGAAATATAGATAGATAAATAATATATAGATAGATTGAGTGATTGATAGTTAAATAGACAGATAGATAGATAAACAGATAAATAGACATACAGATAGACAGATAGATAGATAATTAGATAAATTGATAGATAGATAGATAGATTGATTGATAGACAAACATATAGATATATAGATAGATAGATAGATAGAAAGATTGATAGACAAATAAAAATATTGATAGAAAGACACATAGATAAATTGATAGACAAATATAAAGATAGAAAGAATTATATAAAGATGGATAGATATACAGATAAATAGACCAATTAAATGAATGGTTAATAGATAGACAGACATATAGATAGATAGAGAGATTGATTAATTATTTGATAGATAGGTAGATAGACTGATAGAAAGGCTAACATATAGATAGATAGACAGGTTGGTAGATTAATACACTAAATGTTAGATAGCTCGCAGACAAATACATAGAAATAAAGATAGATAGACAGGTAGATAAATAGATAAACAGATTCATTGATTAATTTTAAGACAAATAGATAGATAGATATAAAGATGGATAGATAGATTGATAGAAAAATTGATATTTAGATTCATAGACAGATTGATAGACAGATTATATATAGATGATAAAAAGATTGCTGTGTATATATATAGATAGAGAGATAGATAAATAGATAGATAGATTGATACTTAAATAGAATGATAGACAGATCGATATACAGATAGAAAGATAGAAAGATAGAATGATGTATAGATAGATAGTTAGATAAAAAGATAGACAAATAGATAAACAAACAGATAGATAAAATAATAAAAATAGATAGATAGAAAGATAGATAGATATATAGACAATCAGAAAGATAAATAGATAGATATATAGACAAATAGACATACAAATAGATTGACAGAAAAAAAAGTAAGATAGATAGACAGATAGATAGAAAGATAGATCGAAAGAAATATATGTAGATAGGTAGATAAATAGAAAGGCATATTGAAAGACAAATTGATTGATAGATAGATAAATAGATAGATATGTATATAAAAAGATAAGATATATAGATAGACAGAAAGATAGACATATACATAGATAGATAGATAAATAGAATGATAGTTAAATTGATAGAATGAAGGATTTGCATATTGTTATAAATAAAGATAGATAGATAAATAAGTAGAGAGATAGGTAGATAAACACATAGATACGTATATAGATAGATACATAGATAGATATAGAGATAAAAAGATAAAATAATAGATAGATAGATAAATAGATTGATAGATAGTTACATAGACAAATAGATAGATTGATAGAAATAAGACAGATTAATAGAGAGAAAGATAGAAACATAGAAAGAAAAAAAGATCATTAGATAAACAGATAGACATAATAGTAGATAGACAGATAAAATAGAAAGATAGAAAGAAAGAAAGATAGACATATAGCTATTAGATAAATAGACATACAAATAGATAGACAGATTATAGACAGATAAATACAATAATAGATAGATAGAATGATAGAATTGTAAAAAGATATATAGATAGATAAAAATAAGACAAATAGATAGATATATTTATAGACAAATAGAAAGAGAGATAGATAGACAGACAGATAGTTAGTTAGTTAGATATATATATATGAATATAGATAGAAGATATATAGATAGATAGAAAAATAGATAGATAGACATAGTATAGATAGATAGATATGAGATTGATATAGAGATTAATAAACATATTGATATTCAGATAGATAGATAGATAAATTTATATATAGATCGATAGATACAAAGATAGATAAACAGGATAAATAGAGAGATAGACCAATAGAAAGACAAAAAGTGGCTAGATGTACAAATATATAGACAATAGATATACAAAAGATAGATAAAAATATAGACAGATTAATAGACAGAAAGATAGAAAAATAGATAGACTAATAGATATATAGATATATAGAAAATATAAAAATAAATAGTTAGATAGATAGATAGACTCATAGAAAGATAGATTGATAGAAATATAAATAGATAGTTTCATAGATAGAAGACATATTTTTTTATAGATAGTTAGGAAGATAGATAGAAACATAGATAGTTATATATAGATAAACATATAGATAAATAAATAAATAGTTAAATACATTGAGACACAGATAGAGATATATATATATATATATATATATATATATATATATATATATATATATATATATGCAGATAGATAGAAAGATAGATAGATAGATAGATAAATAGATAGATAGACAGATATATAGGCAGACAGATAGAGATATAGATAGATAGATATACATATAGATAGATAGAGATACAAATAGATATACAGATAGATAGATATCTAGATAGATATATAGATAGATAGAAAGATAGACAGATTGATACATAGTTAGATACATTGATAGATTAGCAAACAGATCTACAGATAGAAAGATAGATAGATATACAAATATCTAAAGAGAAAAATTGATAAATAGAAAGTTAGATATATATATAGACGGATAGACAGACAGACAGATAGATAGATAAAAATATTGGCTAATATATAATTATATAGATAGATAAAGAGAGAAACAAATACACAGACATATACATAGATATATATATAAATCGACAAACAAATA